>NCVS01000069.1:8730-20845 GCA_003055095.1 Goniozus legneri
GAACAAAGAGTGGGAAATATTAATGTATTTGTCACAAGTCTTAACACTAAGAGTGTATTGAGGGGTTCTATTCACGGACGAAGTCATTTTTATAAGAACGGATTTTGGAATACCAAAAATTTTCATTACTATGGAACAGAAAATCCCAACGTTACGGCGGTAACGAAGGCACAGAAGAGATTCACCGTCATTATTTGGGCTGGAATAATCAACGACCGCTTGGTAATGCCGATTTTCATTTAATTTATTTCTTAAATTTAGTATATTTTATTAGGAATGAATAATAATTTGGTATTTGATAATTACAGGTAGGACTGTACGAGTTCAACAATAATGTGAATGCGGCGAATTATTCAAATTTTTTGGCCGAAGAATTGGAACCGCTTCTGAGGATAGCAGGAGTGATCATCGAGGAACAGGACGCGATGGTGTTCCAGCAGGATGGAGCACCAGCTCATACATCGATTCGGGCAAGAAGAGTGCTGAATGAAAAATTTGAAGATCGGTGGATAGGGCGTTTTGGACCGGTGGATTGGCCAGCTCGCTCTCCAGATCTGAACCCACAGGACTTTTTTTTATGGGGTCATATGAAATCAAATGTATATCGCCATCAGACAGCTGATGTGCATCAACTAAGAGAGAAAATCCAAGAAGCGTTTGATGCTATAACGCCTGAAATTGTACGTAACACGTGCCTTAGTGTGATAAACCGGGCAAGATGTTGCATTCAAATGGAAGGTGGCCATTTTGAACATCTGCTTCACTAAGCACGCGGTTAAATTATAATATGTTGTGAATATTGTTCAATGTACGTATGTTTTCGGTTTACTGTTATGTTTGTTAATTTTAGTATTAATGTTACGTTGTGCTAATATTAGAATTAATGTTTTATTGTGTTGTTGTTGTTCCACTTATGTTATAGATATGCAAATATCTAATCAAACTAAATAAACGTTTCGTTGTGCGAAGATTAAATTAGTTTAAATATTTCTTTTTCTTCATTCTTTCTCTCATTCTCTCTCTCTCTCTCTCTCTCTCTCTCATCCACTCCCTCATTCTTACCTTATTCTCTCTCTTATTCTCTCTCTCATTCATTCTTTCATCTACTCCCTCGTTCTCTCGTATTCTTTTCCTCTCTCTCTCTATCTATTTTTATATAACAAAATACTTTTATTAAAAACATGATAAAAATACAAACTAAAAACAAGTGAATTATAAATTAATTTTAATTTTATATATTAAGTGCGTTGATATCGTAACTCGGCCAGAAATGCTGTCACACACTTTCTCAGCTGAGGTTCCGTTATCCAGTTCCTCCTCGGTGTATTGATTGCCATAAATTCTACAAAATACAAATATATACCAAGTTATCTTTTTATAATTGTTATACAAATGTAAAAAATAATGGAGTGTTGGTACTTGCTTTTAATTGCTTTCATAGTAGTTTCCGGTATTCTGTCCATTCCGTTTCGTCCAGTCAAAGTCATGTTTTGTAATTTATCTTTTCCATACACGTCCAGTAAAATTCGTCTCGTCATTTCTTTTGGTTTGGTTACCCATCTTTGTTTAATCTCTGAAAGCAAAAGTTCTCTCACGTAAAGTCCCGTCTTCGGTAGTAATTCCGTCCGTGGAGTCTGTTGAGGTTCGTCATCTATAAGAGATAAAATATAATTAATTTGAATATAATAATATTTTGTATGATTAGTATTTAATTTTCTTTTACCTGTATCGTTGTCACTTTCCTCGTCGTTGCGATTGTCGTGTTGATCCGTATTATCCGCAATTGAATGTTCTCTGTCCTGTCCGATGATTATTCCGTTTCTGTCTACTTGTAATGAATCGAGCCATACTCTATTATCTGTGAAAGTTGAATAATCATTCTTAAGTAAGATAGTATTACGAGTAATATTTTTATAAATACTTACAATTTTCCGCGATAATTTTCGCCAAATAAATTTTATTGGCATATCGAACTTTTACTTTTCCATCCGTTCGTTTCTCCACGATATCAGCTGTGGGTATCGTGCTCACACTAAAGTCGCTTTGCCATTGCACTAACACAAACATTTTTTTAATCAAACTGACACTGCAACTTGACACTGATTTAGGTTAGTAAATGAATTTGGCTTCAAATCGATAAACGATGTACCATTGAAGTTAGGACAATCGATATTTCGTTTCTGATAAGCGAGAAACGACCTCTCTCGATCTTTCGATCTTGCTATTTCTCAAATTCTTTAATTCGTTTCCTCAATGTCAATCAATCATTCTTTTTCTCATTTTTCTGTCATTCAATCATTTATTCTCTTTTTCTGCTTCTCTCATCCACTCTCTCTCACTTTATCACGCGTTTTATCACGATATTTCAATGTTTCTAATTATTTAATTTTACATTCTCTCTCTCTCTCTCCCATTCCTTCTTTTATCAACCCTCTCTCTCTCTATTTTTCACGCATTTTCCTCGATCTATCGTTCATTCGTTCGTTCTTGAAAAGTTCAGGAAAATGTTTGAAAAAAGGTTCGGAAAAATGTTCTGAAAAAAAGTCGGGAAAATGTTCGAATGAGCATTCGGCAAGGAGATCGTGTAAAATATCGAGAAAGAGCTCGGATAAAAATTCGGCGACAAGACCGGGAAAAAGATCGAGAGAATGTTCAGACGAATTTTTATCCAAGCATTTCCCTGATATTTTACCCGACCCCCTTGCCGAAAGCTAATTCGAACATTTTCCCGATTTTTTCCCCGAAATCCGGCGATGAGACCGGGAAAAAAATCGAAAGAATGTTTGGACGGAAATTCGGGAAGATGATTAAGAGAGAGACAGTAACATCTGAAATAATGTTTCGGAGAAAATTAAAAAGTATAGTCAACCAAAAATTAAACTAAAAAAATGATCAGTAACTATTACCGACCGTGTGGTTGATAATTACCGACGCGGGGACTCTGCGCTAATTTCATCACGCTGGTGTTTTTTCTTACCAAACGTGAAGTTGCTGCAGAGTCCCTAGTATTTATCGAAAAATTTGAATTTTGACATACAGCTCCTGATTGGTTCAAAATTTCAAATTTCCACCCTCGATATCTTTTGAACGGGTTAACCAATCAGGATGATCAAAATATATTTATGCTCAAAGTGTGCTCCTCTATCTGCCGGTATAGCCCTGGACACCTATGCTGACTCATCCTGTATAATGAATCATTATCAGAAATTTATTCTCTCATGTTATGAAAAAAGCAGAATTTTATACAAAGAAATCTAGAGACTATCGTTGGAATATAGAAATAATGCAGGATCTTGTGCTTTTTTCAATTGTCATTCGAAAACATGGTGAGATGCTATTAATGTTACTAGAAACTAGCATCTCATATTTTAAAAACCACACGGAGAAAAATAAATTATAAAATTTACTCAGATTTCGGTTACTTTTTACTGTTTGAAACAGTAACTCGGAACCCAGAGCGAAATTCAGTAAATATTACATTTTTAGACGACGGAAAATATATTATCCGTATGCTAAAAAGTAATATTATTATGAGAAAGAATTACTGAAAAAAAAGCAATTTTTAACGTTTCAAATGGTAAAAATCGCCATCTTGGATCGTAATATTCAAAACAAGAAAATATCATTTGTAACATTAGTTACAGTGAATATCGAACTTCAGAACTGTAATATTCAATGTTTCAAATGGTAAAAATCGCCATATTAAAACGTGTAATTTCACGTAAAGAAGTTGCATCTGTAATTTTGGTTAAAGTAAATATTGCACTTCAAATTCTAATCTTCAATGCTCCAAATAGTAAAAATCGCTATTTCGAAACGTATTATTTAACATGAGTTTGGATTGAAGTTAAATGTTTAGAATAATTAAAAGAAGGTAGAACCCCCATTATCAATAATTAGGTTAACTACCTTATTTTAATTATTCCAAACATTTAACTTCAATCCAAACTCATGTTAAATAATACGTTTCGAAATAACGATTTTTACTATTTGAAGCATTGAAGATTAAAATTTCAAGTACGATATTTACTTTAACCAATAAAACAGATGAAACTTCTCTACGTGAAATTACACAATCCCTTATCTCATTTAAGTATTCAACAAGAGGAAAACAAAAAGAAATATTATTAACAACAAACTCGCATTTATTTTTTACACTATACTCTTCCGATATTATGTTTATAATGGTTTATAATGGTTATCAATGGTTCGACAAACAAAATTTTATAAATGAAAAAACAGAAAGTACACTGAAAAAAAAGTATTTTTGTACTCAGAATACAGAATATTTTTTATCCGAGTATTCATGTTCGCAGCATACTTTCACCTAAATATTTTAGATTTAAGAATATTGGTATTTTACCCTTCAAAATACCAAGGTTTTTTAGCGGGACTAAAACTAAAATCTCTGTTACCATAGTAACCGTAACAGAGGCGCCACTATTTTTGTCATTTCCCTCCAATTCCATAGAGTTGGCGTGATTTTTTAATCTCGTGTCTGAGTTTTATTTATTTATGTTAATTAAATAATTTATAAATAAAAGTGCTTCGTCCATCAATATTATTTGTATGGATCCTTGGGTACAAAATAAGTTGACAGAGTGGAATTTGTCATCTCTCCAACAAATATTTGAAGGTAATTATTTTCTACTAATATTTTTTTTTAATATTTAATTACTAATTAATTATTTAATTAATCATTGATTGTATCATTATAATGATCATCCAATCGTTATATAATTACAAGTCCATGGTTTTATTAATTATTATTATAATTATAAGGATTAAATTCATTATGTTTCATGCTTATTATGTACCGTTTAAACTCATTTTCTCATTTTTTTCATAATAAATCTTTATCAAATTAGACAGTTAAAAGAAAATATAATTATTGAAATTTACGTAGAAAATTGATGATAATTTTCTTCTATTGTAGATGAAGAAGTGGACGAACTTGCATTCAAAAATCTCAACGATGAAATAATTCAAAAACTAATGAAAAAAACAGGTCCTCAAATTAAATTTTTAACAAAATGGAAGAGTGAATTTGGAACAATAATAGAACCTGTAGGATTATTTATTCATTTCCTTTCTTAACAATTATCTACGTGCTTTAAACGAAATCTTAAATTTTTTTCATTTTATATATTCTGCAGGTTACGATTAAAAATGTTGTGAGAGCGCAAAACACATCAGAAATTGACATTGCTAATTTTGATTTATCAGGTACCGACTGAACTTTTATGAACTTTTCATTATTCAGTAATTTATAAAAAGCTACTTCTTTCTTAAAAGCTTACGCTTTAAATACGAACTGTTTCTAATTCTCGTGTATTTTTCTTTTCTTTTTTTTTATACTATTCTAGATGACGATGACTTAAACTTTCCATTATCTCTTAAACTTGACAACTCTTTTATCATTGAATCACAAGATTTAGACTTTAGCAAAGTCGACAATGCAGATCTGAGTGTTGATCTTAAAAATCCCATCACAGATCTTGTTTCTGCGTTAAGAACTTCGGCGACTGGAATATCAATTTTAAGTTATTATAGATCACATAGAAATTTATCGGAAGATTTGAGAAATGACTTAGTAGATGTTATAATCAATATTGAAATATGTACTTCCCCTGAATTAGTGTAAGATTTATTGTTTTTTAACAATATTGATTTAATTTTTTTCTTATGTTTAAAAATCCCTCTAAATTCTAGTACAAATCTAATGTTTTCCACAAGATTAAGCTGTTAATTTACTCTTTCATTTAATATATGTTCTAATGAAACATTTGATTATTTAAAGGATATCTCCAGCTCGTTTTGCAGAGTTAAGCCAATTGATTGTCGACTTTTTTCCTACGGAAGTGAAGGAAGCTTATTATATTCCTTATTGTTATAATAAAGCTACTAAAGCAAAAATATTGGTCAAGGGAAAGTTATACGCAAAATACAACAATACGTATCGCGCTAAATTGTTGGCTAGTGGAGCTATTATAAAAAAAACTACGACCAAACGAAAACGGAATGAAATTTCTGAGTCTGTGCATTTGGGTTTTACAAGTGATTTAAAATCTAAGTTGACAGATGAAGAATATACAGAAAAAGTTAAGTGGCTTAAAGAAAATATAGACCCTTGGACGGAAGTGATAAAATTATGGACAGATACATCTAAGAAAAGAATTTCACTCCTACTTGCTGATAGTTCTAGGAATGATTACTTCGCGTCTTTTACAGTTCTCAAACACCTGACCAATGGATCCCAATTGGTATAAGATTTATATATAAATATATATAATACAATTGTATTTGTTACTGTTTTTTATATATTTTGGATTTGTTACTTTTATTATTAGATCGATATTGACTTCTCAACTATTCATCCCAAAGAAACCTCAAATTTATTTAAGAACTTCGATTCATTTGCCAAACAAATAGTTTCTTGCGCCTACAATAAAAAGAGAAAGTCGGAAGCGATACAACTTCTCTTAAAAAAATTTCTTCATTGAGCCAGAGTGAGGATTTAAATTCTGCAGGTACAAATCTATTTAATTCATATTTTAGTGTTGATAACGATAATTAATTTTTTGTTGTATTATCTATTTAGAGCTCAAAAAAGTTTCTATTTTCAAACTCTTGCCACTTTTACTTCCTGTACCTGGATCTTTTCAAAGTGTAACAAGCACTTTACCAGCACCATGACGGCCAAGTAAAGATGAAGTTCAAAAAAGTTTTATGCTGCATGTTGAAGATGAATTAAATCTGAGGGCTGAATTGAAAACTCGAAGAGAAAATTTGAAACGCTATGGTTCAACGGAACAACCGATTGTTTCAGTTGTTGGTACGACTAAAATAGAATCATTTTACGTACACGTTAACAATATTACTTATCAATTTGCGTCAGTCATCCAAGCAGTAGATATTGCTTTCAAAAGTTTTTATTCGTTTCAATTATCATACCCAAAAGAAGCTGAGTATCCCTGGATGGTTCTTCAACAAAAAATTTATGGCATCACTGGAGAAAGAGACGGACCAATATTACCATGTATTCGTCCTTTTATAACTGATTTAAATAACTGTATAAAGTTTAGTCTTAATTATTAGTAATTAGGGTGTTAGGGTGTTAGTGCGTGGAAACGATTTTCCACGCACTTCTTTTTTACTCTAAGGACAGAGAAACATTTGGAAATGCTGCTGTGTTTAGACTTCTTATCGATCAACTGAATGACTTGGAAACAGAAGGATTAGAGCTTGATTTACCACAAGGAAAAAGTCATATTTATTTAAAATTAGGCTTGATTGTGGGTGACAATTTGGGCCTCCACTCCATACTGGGTTTCGTAGAAAACTTTAATGCTAATTATGCGTGTAGGTTTTGTAAAATGGACAAGGATCAACGATCAATGGCTTCTCTTGAAAACCCAGCCTATATGCGGACTAAAATTTCATATGCTAAAGATTTACTTCTAAATGACATTTCTGCAACTGGTATCAAACAAGAAAGTGCTTTTCACCGCTTGAACAATTTTCATGTCACTGAAAACTATTCAACTGACATAATGCACGATGTCTTTGAAGGCATTTGTGTGTTTGATATGACGGCTATGATGAAATATTATATATCCGTACAAAAATATTTTACATTACAGCAATTAAATTACCGGATAAATATTCATAGTTAGGGCGAAACTGAATCAAATATACCATTACCAATATCCGAAAATGATTTCAAAAATGAGCATCTACGAATGTCAGCTGCTGAGATGCTCACATTTGTTCGACATTTTGGTTTATTGGTCGGGGATTTAGTGCCTGAGGATGATCCAGTTTGGAAGATTTACTCTCTTCTGCGACAAATTATTGATATAATTACTTCACCATCAATACAGGTTGAATGTCACTTGATGTTACGAGTTCTTATTAAAGAACATTGTTTCTTAGCTCGTCATGTACTTAAAAGATTACTCAAACCGAAAGATCATTTTTTTACTCACTTGGCAACAATTATGAGAGAATGTGGACCTCTAATTAATTTTTGGTGCATGCGGTTTGAAGGAAAACATAGAGAATCAACTGTGCCTGCTTCTGTGAGTAACTGTAAAAAAAATGTTGCTCAAACAATTGTTACAAAACATCAATTAAAATTTGCCAGCCAACTTTATACAATGAATATTGCTCCTGTTTTTGAAGAAGGACCTTCGTCATCTTGTAAATTCAATAATTTGCCGATATTATTCAACGACAGTTTAAATAAACAACCTTATTTTTTAAATACCACTATACACAAGGTTAATTGGGTAACTAAAAATGGTAGTACTTATAAGCAAAATATGGTGCTATGCACAAATGAAAATAATAATGAGCCAGTGTTTGGACCCATCAAATTTATTTTTACCCAAAATGATACTCCATTTTTTATTTATCAAAAACTTCAATCAAGATTTCAAGTACATGAACATGCTTATGAATTATTAGATATACTGCCAGTTTGTTTTATTATAAGTTATGATAATTTATTCAATTTTAAACCTTTAAGTTTTACTTCAAAAGCTGACAAGAGTTACATAATATTGCGTCATTGTTTTTAAAAACAACCTGTGTACTTTAATGTGAATGTTATTTCTACTATTTATGATATAAATAATAGATGATAAATAAAATTAATATATAAATCAAAAATGGAATTATTTCCGTTTTTTGTTACTATTTCAAATTCATGGTTCGTTTTAATCCGTGTTGACTAAGCGAGATTAAGTCGGCCATATTGATTTTAGTATTTTAATAACAACAATACCAAATGTTTTTAAAATCAATAAACTTATTCTTATTGCTAGTATATTTTGGTATTGTTAAAATGAGAATACCTTTATTTTTACCATAAGGAGAAATATCCTAGGTAGAAAAATTTTTTTTTCAGTGTAGGATAATTTTTAATTCGCATTCGCAAAAAGACCATTTTAAAACGCTTAACTTTTTTTAATCTAATTTAGTAGGTATTAATTTTAAGAGCTCTGTAAATTCAAATACATTTCCAATTGACGATTGACAAATTGGGCCTGCATCGGGCTGACATTTAGTTACAGATTTCAAAGAAAGTTTGTGATGCAGTCTCAATTGATTTTTCATTGCTAGCGTGTAGCATATATTTTTTCGTGAGGTAGTTGCTCGAGCAGCTAATTTTGAATTCCTATGGAAACTTTCTGCTCTCATTGACCAATACTGTGTCACAGGACCAGCCAATTCCATAATTCGAGAATAATGCACCAATAAATGGTGTTTCGGTTTTAGTTTTTTCTTTAAAATATTTTGGTAAATGCTTAAATGATCTGTAATAAGAATGCGTAATAAATCTGGACTCTGTTTGTGAAAAGCTTTAGCTAAGAGAATATTCAATATTTCATTTAGTGAAATGTATATTTTCCAAATGTCATCATTTTCACAAATCAGATCCCCTATAAACAATCCCAAATGTCTCATGAGGCACAAAGTTTCCGAAGCAGATAATTTCACGTGTAAATTTTTTATGTTATTAGGAGTCATTTCTGGCGGTTTATTTTTTAATTCTTTACGATTGAACGAAAAAGAGTCAATGCGATTATTCAAAGTTTCTTCATCTATAATTTTTTCGACATTAACATAATGATATAAAACTTCTGCTATTTCGATTTTACATAAACCTTCCAACAAGTCATGCATCAAATCTACACTTAAGTTTTCACATACATCAAAATGTAAAACATCATTCCATATGCATTTTTCTTTTATACCATACTTTTCTGTTATTGGATAATTTAGCGATTCCAATATCGAATCATATTTATCTTTTGTGCGCATTAAAGTGGGCATTTCCAAAGTAGCCGTCCAAGAACTTTTTTTATCTATTATGCAACACCTGCACCGATAAGAACTGTTAAATGATTCATTGTATCCTAATATTGAATTCAGGCCCAAATTATCACCCATTATCAAACCTAATGCAAAAAATACATTTTTTCCGGTAATTGTACTAATTTTTATTCCTTCACTTGCTAAGTAATTCAACTCATCTATAATTTTCTGAAATGTTCTTTGATTGCCGAAAATTTGTTTATGTAGAGCATTAAAAAATTGAAGTAAGAATATATTATCTAATTTGCTGTATAACTCTGGGGGTAAGCAAGGAATAAAAATAGAGACAGCGCCTATTTTTCCACCATCGCCAGAATGACTTCCTAAACAATTATTGGTCTCAAACTCATCAAATAGAGGAATAACGGGAAAACGATATCATTGTTATGATAGTGAGATAGAATCTTAGCCCATAGCGTACATTGAATAAAATTTGATACATTGTCATTATTTTATTTAATATAATCCATATAAAGGAGTGTCCGGTCTAAAATAGTTGGAAGTTCAAAAAAAGCTTTTAAGACTTTGCGTAAAGGAATGAATTGGGCGAATACTTCATGTGTATTAATTTTCGTTTTTTGATTACTGCGCTTACTGCTAGAAATAGATCCTAGTAATATTTGTTCTGGTAGGATCAGAGAACTATTTCATTCGAATTGTTTGAATCTTAAATATTCTGATTACATTATCAGAAACGTTATTTGTAACCAAAATGCCATTAATTTCATCTAATATTGTACCCAACACTTTTTCATAAAATTCATTTACGTCTGAAATATTAGACTGAATTTATTTACGAGATACGTCTTTTTCGTTATACCATTTAGATATTAATAGATAAGCATGTTGCTTTACATTAACTTCCATCAACAACGGTTGAGATTTATTGTCATTTAAATTTTTGCAAAGTTCATAATTTTTTTGTATATAATTTTTGTAAGAAGACTTATCGTATGAACGTGAATTTCGTTCAGTAGTAGTAGAAGTTTCATTTTTTGCAGCATTTGAAGTACTTTCAGAAATAACATTGATAATTTGATGATGGACATTTTGAAATTCCTTCTTTTCACAATTTTCACTTCCATTATCAAAAGAATGGTTCTTTCTTAAATGTTGTCTGAAACTTTTAATGCAATCGTATTTACGAGTGCAAGATCCTAAACATTGGGACGATTGCAAAGAATTATCATGTTCATGTTCATAAATAACATGTTTGCTGAAAGCATCATCAATGCTGAATATTTTCCCGCATTTACAAAGGAATGACATCTTCACGTATTTATAAAAACGTGAATGAGTCTTATCAAACTTTACACTTAAGTATAATCTTAAAATTAATAGTTTTATTAAGATTATAAAGTTATAAACCTAATAACTTGATAACTAATCAAATTAATAACTTAAAATTAAACGTTTTTGTTGAAATCAATAGATAACTCACCAATTAGTGATGTCACTGACACAGGAATTGGTTTCTCGTGCTTGATATTCATTTGAAATACTGCTTTTTCGATGAATATCCACGGGGCGTTCGCTTCCGAAGGATAGTGGGCATTCAAGGAGTAGTAGCTTTTAAATGCAACTTCGACAGCACGAGCACAAGATTCAATATCGTATTGAATATCATTGATGAATAGATGTGATGAAACGTACTCATTTACAGACCCAACAATGATTGGTCGTGGTTGAAGCGGCAAATTATACGTTGCTAATGTATTTCGTAGTCGATTTAAACTATGGAGGACATCATTGGCCGTCTGTGCGAAAGATAAGCACAATTAATTAAACAATAAATAAGGAATTTCAAATATAAAATTACTTTAAATCTTAAAACGTACATTTACATGAAAAATAAAACCTCCTCGCGCTTCTGCTTTGGTAGGGTTCCAACCTTTATCAGCAGTAGTTGATTTTCTTTTCGGTAACATTGATGTACTTAAATCCGGTGCATTCCTAATAAATCGTGGTTTTGGAAATGCCGCTAATAAAAAAACAAGTACAGCAAAGTCCAAAGCATCTGTTGAATAAATACACTAATCAAAACAATTAGCGGGTCACTCCACGGCGGCCGAATATTGTTCATTTCCAAATGACTATATCTCTCTCAAAAATTATTGTACGATCTCGATCAAGGAATCATTTTAAAGCTTGGATCTTCCTCTTTAAGATGATTTTTCTAGAAGAATTGTACCTAACTTGGGGGAGGAGTTGTAGCTCAACGAAGCAGACCCTG
>NCVS01000071.1:0-46355 GCA_003055095.1 Goniozus legneri
ATTTTATTCGTCTCGACGAGATCTACAACTTTTATATTCAAACCTAATACCCTATCTCTTGAGGGTTTCGAATAAATCAAGAAAAACCGATTTTTTCAACTTTGCGAATTTTTTTTGGCAATTTCCTTAACGATTTCGAAAAAAATTTATTCGGAAAAAAGTTTTCTATTGACCTCAAGAAAATGATAGTATTTTTTATTTCCTGTCACCAAACTTTTCCACAGATTCAGTTCGCTGACTGTACTACTAGGGAATTTGAAATGGGATCCTCTTATGACGTCATTCACATTTATGGCGGACCAATTGAATATACTTCGACTGTGAGTTTAAAAATTATTTTGTTGAAATATTTATTTATTAATATTCTTTTTTCTGTACAGCTGTAAATAATAATTAAATTCAATTCAATTAATCAATTATAAATTTAATTTGTTAATCTAATTTAATTCTAGCCCTTTCGTTTAGCGCTATGTTCATCACAGTCAGATGAATCAGCTCATTATGTTGATTTTCCGCAGACCAAAAGTTAATATAAATTAAGTTAGTATAAACTTTTCTGAAAGAAAAAAAAAATTTAATCAACTGACTATTTTTTTTTTTTTAGGGCAAAAAGGTTCACCATTTATAGATGAAGAAGAAGAGGCAAATGGACGACACAGCACCTTTTTTCAATCTTTTCTACAAAATAGAAGCCAGTCACAAATCCTTCGACTTCAGGAATTAATGTGGTAAATGATAATAATTTTAATTACATTGTCATTGTGAAATACATTGTCAATATTCGTCTTAGATATTACTTATGCTTTGAGAGCTGATTATCATCCTACTTGGATATCGAAGAAAATAAGTGATTCTTCTGAACTCGAAGAAAGAATATTGTACTTCCTTGTAGCTGAAAGAAGGTAACCGATAATTCTTGGTGATATAGTATTGTTCATAACAATCTCCTGGTGGATAAAATGATTTACATTTTGTAGTTCCGTCACAATTTGTCATTCACGCTTCTTTATTGCACTTACAAAGGTTTAATTAATTAAAAAGTGCAATAACTTTAACTTACCAATTCATACTGAATAACAAAAGTGAAACTAATAACGTACAAAAATTACGTAGGAAGAAATTTCAGGTGTACGAATGATATTGTTTTGCGAGAATGACAATACCGGTTGTTATTGTTTTCAGGGATTTTATTGAATATCAATTGATCAAATTTGCTAAGCTGTAAAAAGCAATAATACGATACGATTATGGCTGTCGAATGGTTTCGTGTTAAACTCAGGAGATATGATGAATTAAATACTGTTGAGGGAAAAAATGACTTCTTGAATGATATTACAATCAAAATAAAGAATTTAAGGAGCGCAAAAGCAACAACGTTATTAAAAGAAATTGATTTTAGGCCATTTTTCTTGTACCTAACCTCGGATTACTTATTCCAATAAATTATCAAAAAATTTGAATATAAAATTATTTATTTTAGATATTGTATATAAAAGATAAAAAAAGTTGCTTTGTTTGTAGTGGTAAATCTTTTCACAAAATATTGTATATATATAAACTTTATTATATAATCATATATCATAAACATTTGTTATTATAAATTAAAATTTCATTATTTTTAAACCACATTGAGTTTTCTCCCCTTCATCCACATCTGTAGTCGTTTCTTATCAAGTTCAAACTTTTTCCTCAATTCTGCTAGTTCTGTAGATGAAAGTTTAAGATTAAAGAAAAAATCACATTAAGAAGATTTTAATTTAGTAGTAAGTTACCTTGCATTTTTTGTTCTCTAAATTGAAAACTATAGAAATTTACTAATTGTTTTTTAGTTTTTCTCTCGATTTCCTTGTGTTGTATATTATTAATCGTTGATTCTTTCCGTGATGGTGCAAATCGACCTCTCTTCTTTGTACTAGTTACCATTGTCCATCCATCTACTGTTTCTTCTCCAGCAGCTTTTTCTATTGACAATATTCTGTAAAATTTACAAATAGTCATTATTTAATACATCACTGCTTAGTTACATATTTGGAATACTCACTTTTTAAATCTGTTTCAATTTTTTGGCCTTTATCATTGAGCGTAACAATAGTTTTAGATGGCAAAGAAAATGCCTTTTGAACGCTAGATTCTTTTTCAAAAACAATAAAACCTTTTTTGAAACCAGTTTGTGACAGGATTGTTACAGATTCGATGGAGCCACATAAATTAGAAAATGAATGTTTCAATATATCTGGTGTAACATATGGTGGTAAATTAAGAACTAATAATGTACGCCTTTCCAGGCATTCTATTGTATGATTTTTAGCGGAATGTTTTCTGAGGAAGATTTGATGCTTGTCAGTACAATCATTATCAAATTTTATCCATAAAGCTGAAAAGAAAAAAATTATTTAAAAATATGGGATTAAAGAATTTTTACTTATTTTCGAAACAATACTCACATCTATGTCCTTTCGCTACGTTTTTATTCCTCTTCATAATTGTAAATATAACTTCAATTCTCGATTCCACAATAAAAATATCGAATTAACCCTGAAATAAGTATTAAAATAAACCAAAACTCTGGTACACCGTAATTTTATGTTATTTTAACAATACTCCATATCTACCTAGTTATTATGAATGCTACTCTACGTTTTCAAAAACCATGTGAATTTGAGCTTAACTTCTCACTCAACACGAGTAAATACGCTAGCTGTGTTTATACTTATTTGTTGACAACTTGACAAGTGTCAATAGCCAGATGACAGTGTGACTGTGATGTTTAGTGTTGCCAGCGCCCCCTACAGTCCTCGGCGCTGTACCCCCACCATGATTACGAAATGAGCGGCCGAAACGAGAACTACTCGGCGACACAAGACTTCAGATAACGTCTGTCGGTAACTGAAGCCCGAAACAGAAGAGAGGAGTCGGGGTGTCGTTTGATTAATTTTTGTTGTCTTATGACCAAAAATTTTAAACACCCTGTTATCGGAACTGCACAAGTATTTACGTCATCGATTGTAGTTATGAGAATACATTTTGATATGAACGTTGACAATGTGGAAAAAGTTTACCGGCTTTTAAATGCATTTATTCTTTTAACCGTTTCGTGAAGATAAAAAACATTGTCAATACGGAGCAACATTTCTCAATTAACCTAACTTTTTCGATCAGAAACAAAATGATTAACAGCATTCAGGTTGCATTAAAAAATGCCATCGACGCGGTGAGTTGATTAATGCAATACATATCGAGCATTTACCATTCGTTGCCAAATTTTATTATTTATCATTGAAATATTTTGTACTATTGCTTGCTTAAATCTAAAAATATTTTTTTATTTGTATCATTTTTAATAAAACTTCGTTTTTCAATGTACATTAATTTATTTTATTTTTATTTACACCCACATCATCACGAGTTGTCAATTATACAAAATATGAAGGCTCGAATTTTTTTCTTGCTTGTCGAGCAAAATACGATTTATGTTCGCTAGAATAGATCAAATTCTAGATTGTGGTTTTTCGCAGATCGTTCCTCCAACGACACCACTACAGGATTTTAACTATCATTGGAAACAACTGATGAATTTTTACGTGAATCATTTGTCAAACTCAAAAATACCTATACACGAGAGCGGTATACCCCGACATTTGGATCGATTATTAGATATACTATTACGAGAGGAGCAAAATGAGCATCAACCCGGACCGTGCCTGGAGTATTTGTATCAGCACAAGTTGCTTGATTTACTGACAACTCTGGCAAGTGCCGAGACTCCACCCGGCATGAGACCTGTGTGTTTCGCATTTTTCCGAAAACTCTTAGGCCGGTCTAAACAGTCGCTACTTCATCACGCTTCGATATGTTGTCCCGTACAAAAGTTGATCAATCTTTGCAATGGAAATACACCCTCTCCTCACGAAACCGAAGAAATACAATTTCTTCTTACACTTTGTTATCTCATTTGCAAATATCCCGATGTGACGAATGTAATTAACGATCCGTCCAAGTCGTGTCGTCAACTTGCATCGCATCAAATAATGCCAGCGAAAGAAAAATCTCAGTTACGCAGAATAACTTACATTCCCGTCAGACGAAAAAACAGCTACAATCCGCTATTTCAACCGCTCGATACTCAAGCTGTAACCATTGTTAATCCAAATTTATTCTCGTCAGTTTCTGGTCGTCACAGTAATTCGAGTTTCCTGAATCGGGCCTACAGAAAGTACGAACGAGTTCAATCGTGTAGATACATTAAATCGAATGATTCAGTGTCTTCGAGGGATACCGATAATGTTTCGCAATCGTCGAGTTCGTGTACAGAAGGAGAAAAAACACGACAGTTGCTTGACTCTCCTGCACTTCCCTCTTCTGAGTTAACTCATATACCTGATCTCACTGTGTTAGGATTGAATTCAGATTTCAATGATTGCTTAAAGGATCATAACGATGATGAAATTAAACCAAATATTTTGGACTCACCTAAAGATAAGAGCTCAAAGTGTCTACTTCTTGACGCATTGATTAGTTATTTGAATAGCGCTGTAAGTAACACTGCGATTTTACTTACAATCTGATGAAACTTTTTTTGACTGGCTAATAAATATTTCAGGATAACACTGTCAGGGTCAGGGCTTGCGAAGGTATAATGATGCTGGCATCCTTGGAAGATCCCTGCTTTACCCATGTCATAGCAAAAAGCGATCTAGCGGTTACTATGGCTTTGAGATTAGAGAATTTGTTTAATATAATCCCAGCTCACGTTGATTCAGGTGAAATCGACAGAGTTGATGTAACCTGGGGACTAGATTCTCCTCTTTGGACAAACGAGAGAGTTTTCCCTGGTTGTCGACCAGTAGCCGCTTTTTTTATGTGGTTTGACTACTGCGATCAGCTGATTAGAGAATCCCAGTTGGAAGTTGCTCATACTTTGGCTAAAACAATCAGAATAAATTTCTTTGAAAAAATTGTTACACCTGCTTTATCAGATCATCATGTTGTACTTATTACTGCTCTAATTACAAAATGTTTGAAAGATATAACTTCACCTATTTTTTGTGATGGTATGGTTTTCTAATTAATAATATAAAAATACTTATAGAAATTAACAATTTATTTTTCTCTTTTGATTTTTACAGAAATCAGTTATTGGCTAGTAGGAGAAGAACGAGATCTAGATGCATCTGGTATTTGGATGTCACCAGTATTGCATAGGCTTATAGAAAATTGTTTTAGCCATAGTAATGATCTTGTAATAGAAACATTGAAGTTTTTCGAGGAAGCCATAGAGAAACGAAATGAACACATACTGCATTGTCTTGCATTAGTATATTTAACTAATCGTAACTATTACGATAATTCAGCTGCTGATAGCACCATTGCTTCTTGGAGTGATGAAGAGGATGAAAGAGAAAGAGGAAAAAAGAGTTCATTCGATCTTTCTTACAACCAATGTCATAGTAGAACATTAGCTCCCAATAACATTCACAGAATAGTGAACTGGTAAGAATGATATTTTATGGAAATTTATAGGAATATGTAAACAAATTTAATATTATATCTTCTTTTATACAGTTTCTTATCTTTGGTACCTCGCTGCCTCCAAACAGAATTAGATGTGAGTCATTATGAAAGATACATGGCAGACTGGGAGAGACAATACGCAACTGTTTTATCCGATTGTTCGCTAATGGCATGGCCATTGGAGGCAGTGTCAATTGATGACTCTGCTAGTTTAGATTCCAGACCAGAAGCGGATCATTGTACAACTAGATTCTTCATGGGACCTTTTCTGAGCATGCTTTTTGATAAAGTGTGTAACATTCCACAACAAAAATATGAAGTTAATTTACAATTAACAGTGGTGATCTCAAGATTAGCGCTATTACCTCATCCATATTTACATGAATTTTTACTTAATCCACTTGTGCCACTAATACCAGAAGCAAAGTGTTTGTTCACATGCTTACAAAAAGTAGTGAAGCAGCTAGTGAATGAAGTGACAAAGATACCTGATTACAAACTGATTCTCAAAAACACTAGAGAAGACTTATTGGACGACAGCCCATTAGCAAGGTAAATTTTCAATACATTATTTAAGTAAAAAAATTAGTTGTCATTTATTTACAGAAAAAAAGAAAATATTTTATTCGAGAGTGTCATCATTATGGAAGAATTTTGTAAAGAGCTTGCAGCCATAGCATATGTCAAATATCATCATTCTTTACAGTGATTAGTTTTTTGGCACAAAAATAACGATTTAAATTATTTTAAAGGAATATTAATATATTTCCAATAAAAAAACTGATGTAAATGAATTGAAGTAAAAATATGAATGTAAATATTTGTAATATAACTATATGGTTATTTAATTTTCCAATTTATTCTAGTCCGTGTAATTTTTTCCTCATGAAATTGTTTTCCAAGCGTCAACAAACGTGTGTTTCATTTATACGGTGATATGGCTGATACTACTTCGTTTAGTATTAATGCGTTAATTAACGATATTACATTATGTTTAACGGATTCGGAACAAAAACGTCCAAATATAATTAAAACGAATAATGAAAATTTTTCCGAATATGGAGATTTATTGTTTCCTTATAACCTCAAAGCATGGCAGCGATTGCTCACATCACCATGTTGCAAAGGCGGTTGTTCAAATATTTTACAACATTTTTTACGTTTAAGAAATACAAATGAGGAAAATCTTGACGAAAAAGTGTCGCAGAAGGTGAATATTCAATTAAAAATTTCAACTTCATGTAATACTTTGTGTGTCAGTATTACATTATTTGACTGTACACAATTTAATTTTTGTAGGCATTCGAGTTTTTACAATCAACGAGTAGGAATTGGACATTTCAGATTAGTAAATGTCTTTTGAAACAAGATAGAATATGTTTGTTTCTGAATAGATCTACTGCAATTGCTAATGCAATAAAAACAGCTATTCGTCAGGATTTAGATTTTGGAAAAAATTCAGAGTATTCGCAGCATTTCTATAATTTGAACATCGAACCAGACTGTCAATCAGAATTGACACAAGAGAGACTTTGTCTTATCAAAAATGTTACTGCAAATATTTTAAAACTTCAAGGTTGCAATGTCAGCGATGACAAAACTTCTAAAAGAATTGTATTTACTACTAAGTCACATAGTCAATCTCAAGACGACACAATAAAATGTTTATGTGGGGTTGTGAAAGATAGTAAAAATAGCTCAAAAGAAATAAATTTAACACTGCATGAATACTTAGATGATAAAATAAAGGGATTGGTTGAAATGAACGAAGACAAGTTTCTGGTAAATGGAGTGCTTTCTACTGATCAGAGTGCATTTGTAGAAAAATTAGCCAAATTTAAAGTAGTTTACGAATTTTTGTCCATTAGACCTAGTCGGTCGGTATTAATTGACAAGAACCCTAATACCGATAAATCTACAGGTAACACAAAAGGTAATTACAAATAATTTAAGTCAACACTTACAATTAGACATTAAGTAACTTTATTTATCTTTCCAGGTGTTTCATTTTTACTATATAATTACGCTAGGATAAGTACAATTCTATCAAAATATGCAGAGTTAGAAAAAATAGGTGATTTTCCTGCCTTGCCAAACATGGATAAGACAGATTTCTCGTTGCTCAATAGCGAAGTATCTATTTATTGATCTTATCCAATATATATAAAAATTTACCAGCTTAGTTCATGATAACACAATTTCAAACTTTTGTAGGATGAATGGGAACTTGTTTATAAATTCATTCTTGGATACCCAGATTTGATACAAGACTGTGTAAAACTTGATAAATTCCAAACAAATCCTCATACCATTTGTTTATTTTTATCAACATTATGTCAAAAATTTAGTGTATATTACCGTCGTACAAGAATCTTAACTGTAAGTAAAATACATATATAATCACATTACGATTTTCGCAAAAATAATTGTTTTCAAATTTTCAGCAAGGAAGTGATCACATGTTGCCTAAAATGTTTGCGAGAATACATATGTTGCGCGCTATAGAAGTCGTTTTACGAAGTGGATTATTCGTACTTGACATTGAAACAATGCCTCGTATGTAATTGAAAAGAAAATATAAATAAATTAAATTATTCGTAGCTTTTTATTTCTGGTAGTGAAACATTCGTTGAAACACAAATAACGCAAATATTTATAGAATTAATGCGTAATCGTTCAGGCTAATTAAATATTTAACCGTCGAAAACAACTCAGGAATTAGCGCTGGTGTTATCGGGGAACGCTTATATCGCTAATCAGCTGTTACGGACATCGCCCAGCAATCCGCTTCACCACATTTTGTTTGTTTGCGAGAAAAAGTGAGGGAATGAACAAAGAGAGCGGGAGAAAAACAAAATATATGACGAATCGTATAGATAAGGCTACAAAAGTAATCGCGTCGAAGACTCAGAGTTTATTCGAGTTTATTCGGCCGATTTGTAAAATTTCATCGATACGACGAAATGTCGAGCGATGTAGGAAAAATTATGAGGACACATTGCGAAGAACAATAGCGAAGGATAAAGAGACAAAAAATATCGAGTAAATGCGACCGAACGTCTCTATGGATTGCGTGAACGCGTTTGAGGCATGGTAAAGGGTGGAAAGAGGGCCGAGGGGAGTACCGTAGAGCAGAGAGAGGAACATACAGCCAGCTGTTTGTTTTGTTTTCGGGCATGAGATTCACGTGACAGCACCGGTGCTGGTGGCGGCTCGAGACGGACGCGCAGAATCGCGCAATTCCATTGGCCGGTACGTTGCATTCGCTAGTTGGTTACGCCAATTGCGCAACGTGTAAGAAACCAAGACGCTTCGTGCGAGCTACGCTACGGTGCAGAGACATTTGACATCGATAAACGCGTGAGAGAGCGCTCGCGAAGTTGCGCTGGGTTATTACGGTTGTGTGCGGTGGTCGTTTTGGCTCGTCGCGAACTACGACTTGTACGTCTCAACACAAAAAGGTCCGTCATTTTGACGTTACGTACAAAGGGGGGGCATGCGTCGCGAGGCGTGTTAATACTCGCTTGATCTGTTTCGAGTGTTTCGTCAACCAAAGAGAAAAAAAATAATCAACGGAATAACAACACGACATACTACACTACGCCGTCAGCAGCAGGAAAAGAATTTCTTTTTTAATCTGTCATCGAACAGAGCCCCCGCCACGGTAATGTAACTCACGCGGATATTCTATAGTGCTATATATGTATTCGAACGTACGTACAATTTTATGTATGTATACACATTATATATGTATATATAAATATATATACACAATTATATACACGTATTACACGTACGCGCTTATTTAAGTATGTGTGAGATCATTTACGAACGTATATGTATTTAAATGCGTTGATATATATAATATGTGCATACAATACAAGTCGAGTGTGTGGTACGACTCGTATATGCATCCGTGCGTGTGGATTATTTCACTAGTGACCGTCCTGTTTGCGTTTATCTGCCAATATAACGTGTAGCTTATTTTCGCGCGTGTTACATGTGTGTGTGTGTGTGTCGAGTGTGTATTGCCGAATGTGTACGTTCGACGAAGGAACGCGATTATAGCGCGCATCGAGGCATTGCTTGTAGTCTTGACTATATAGGACGTTCGATTCTCTGCACAACACCGAGCGCTTCTTTTCGCGCGCACATACATAACTTTTTAACGAAACGCAACACCCGAGAACATTCGTAGAAGGGTGGGACGCTCCGATATGTGCGGTGTAATATTAGAGTTCGCCAGTGCCTAAAACTTTCTAAAAACAAACGTCATTTTTACGTGCAGTTTCGCTATTTTAACATTTGTCTCTTTGTCTTCGGAGGATGTTTTTCTTGGTATCGAGACTGTTTCACTGTAACGAGATTCTCTAACGAAATCATTTTTCTTCTCGTCGTGGAAAGTGAGACGTACGCTGCGTGAGAATCAGCCGTCCCGTTTACTATAGAGAGGTTCTACGTGGACTCGCGACGTTATAAAGGTCCCTCGTACGATAACGTTGGCCGTTTTCTCGCGCTACGTGGTAACAACAACGTGGGCGTGTTCGTACGTTCTTACAAACACACGTTCGTCCGTGCTCACATACAATTTTGCCCTCGATGCGAGAATCGCGACACGCGCGTTGTGCGAGGTGTGTGTACGTGTTGGTGTATCGTGCATGTATGCACGTGTACGTATGTGTACGAGCGTGTAAGTGCGTGCTCTCCTAACGTTCGCGAAGACAAAGGCAGGTTTAGTAGATACATCGAGCAGTTTTCAGTCTACAACGAATATTTTTTCGCTCGACAAAGCTCTCGGAAATTCGCGCCCGAACCGAGGGAAAAGGTGGAACGCGAAGTCGACTGTTTTTCGTGACGAAAATAACCGAATTTTCGCGAGGTTTTGCGTCAGTGATCGAGAAGGTTATGTACATACCGCGGTATCTTCGCTCGCAACAAACGTCGATTTTCGAAGGCCTAGAACGTGTGACGTGTACGAGAACGAAAACTATTCTATCGTTATCTGGGAAGAGCCGAAAAAATTGGAAATAAGCCTCGAGAGTATATAATTGACACGAGACGTTCACTCAGTTCGACGTGTGTGTATAGCGTTGACAGTTACTGACCAACCGTACTCCTCGCTTATAAATAGTTCGTGTTGGTATATCTTAGCGATAAATACTCACGAATCACGTATTTCACGCACACGTGGATATCGCGCATACGTGTGTGCACGCGCACGTGTGTATATTATTCGCGTATAGAGTAATACATAAGACAGTTGACATGTAATTCGTAAAATCTCAAAACAGTCTCACCTTGAGAGTCAACGGTTGGAACTCGCGAGAGCACAGCGAAAGAAATTATTATCGGTTTTACTTGATTGCATGCAAGTCTCGTTATAGTGAACTCTGAATAATTTTGATATTGTTGAAATAAAATAAGGTAAAAGACTCGATCAATGACCTTTTAAAATTAGAAAATGAAGTAAAATATCTTTAATTAACTTTGTGCTTTAACTTGATTCTTTGTGGACAAGAACTCTTTTATATATATTATTAGATTAATTTCAATTTTATAAAAACTGCAACGTATCATTATTTATACAATTCTCATTTAATTCGCACACGTGCATGATGAAACTGTCACTTTTATTTTAAAGTCTACTTTTTGTTTGATATTCATTTATCGGTTTTTTTGGTAGCGTATAATTGAGTTATAATAAATATTTTACATTAATATAAGAGAAAAATTAAAAAAATATTTTTTTTTTCTGGAAAAATCTAAAAGGTCAGAAACCGTGTCGTGGTCAATAATTGGGACCTTTACCTTATAGACAGAAGATATTATATAGAAAGAAATTTAAATAAAATAAAAATAAGTATATAATATAATAAAATATAGTATAATTTGTATTCATCGCTATATAATACTCAAAAAATTAAGAAATTGAATTGAATCGAGCAAATGACCATTTTATAGAGGTAGATTTAAATTTTTAGTCGAGTTACAGTCGTATGATAATGATCATTATCCCTTAATTTTGTTGAGTATTATATTTCAAATAATAATAGATGATTTTTAATTTGCTACAACGAGACATCTGCTTAGAAATTTCTCCTAACTGTTATGGAATTATTCTAATAAATACGAATTTTGCAGCACATGAGTGAAAAAATTGAAGACGGCGATCGAAGAAAGGATTGACGCTGAAGGGATTAAACCGATGCAGGACAGTGCGTGAACACGTGTGCGCGTGGTGCTCTGTATGACTTCTTGCCCACGTGTGTTGCGCGACGCGTAAATGTTTATATGTGTCAACTCGCGCGAGAATAGCGTATAAACAGACGAGTGCGGAATAGTCCGGGAAATAAAGGAGGAAGGAGATTATCGAATGTACAAAGATTCAGTGGTGGCGAATTTTTACGCGTTTTTTGTAGCTATCGCATGATAATCTCTCTCTCACTCGTGCTGGAAAAAGTGCGGAAAAAACCGAAACGAAAGGCGAGTAGTGAGGAGTGAAAAAAAAGAGATTTTTTGTGTGTGAATCCTCGTTCTTATTTTCGTCTCGCTTCTCTCCCTCTGCCTCTCTCGCGCGCGCGCGACTGTGTACAAACCGTGGCCACGCACACTGCACGAGGTCAATTCGTCGCGGATGTTCGCGTGTGTTGGAAAGTGCGCGTGTGAGTAGCCCCGCCATTCTCTTCTTGTTTGTATACATCAGCCGTCCGGCTGGATTCACGCGCATCGATACCAACCACGAGTGTAAGAGCGGTGCGCGCATCATCCCTACGTTTCGCATACCCATAAATACAAAAACGTGCGCGCGAGAGTGTAAGAGAGCGAGAGTGGCGACAGAGACTTTTCTAACATTGTGAATCCCCGTGAACGAAAAAAAAAACAAACAAAAAAGACATTTCGTGGAAGAATAACAAAAGTCCGACGTACCAGAGAAATCGGAGAAATATGAGCATTGCTGCCCTATTGCAGGCCGCTGAGTATATCGAACGTAGGGAACGAGGTGAGCGTTTTCTGTTTTCCTCTATTCTTTAAAACCGGGTCTACGCGGCTGTAACGTGTAATGTTTTTGTATCAAACACGTTACACCCGTGTAGGTCCGGCTTAACGTAGTTTTCGCAAAAAATGACGTTATTGCAAATTACAGAAGTGTACTAATAAAAGGTTATCCAATGAATGAAAAAATGAAATTACGCGAAAATTGTCGTACGTATCGAAAAAATGTTCGAGATATTCGAGAGCTCAAGGAAACGAATATTTTGGTACGGGATGCACTTTCCAATCATCAATAGTTATGAAGATAATGTAAAGAGAACTGATAACCTATAAAGGATTAAATTACTCGAGAACTATTGTTTATGTAAAAAAAGTATAGAAAACTTTTATAAAGCTCAAAAAAAAAACACATTTTGATGCTAATTCCGATTCTCTCGTTGATACTTTTTGAGATGCTTTGACGGCTGGTAGTGGTGAACTATCAATTAGTGTGAAAAATCCACTAATAATATTGCAATAGTCAAATTTGATGCACCAAAAATTTAAACATTAAAGGCCAAAAACATTCGGTTGATTCTATAGAGATAGAATTTCATGTTGCAATTACTTTAAATAATAACCTACAAATTATGTTATAACTGCGAATTTGAGCAAATATGAACTGTCCATATTTTTTTCATATCGGTACTATTCGTGTGAAAAAATGTACTTTAGCTACCTTAAATGAGTTTGATATTTGCGTCGTTGGAAGGTAACAAAAATTTGGAAACTTTTTTCACAATTTATAATGTCACAAGATCTTGCTTCTAAACAACTAACAATTATATTTTACATTGAAATCGAAATGAGAAAAATTTTTTAAAATTGTAATTCTGCTAACAAGGTTTCTACGTTGCATTATACTATTTAAACTTTAAACTCACTAGAAAATAGGTTATAAAGTATGCTGGAATGCAAATGTAAGCGAATTTGAACTGTTCATATTTTTCATTTTGGTGCCATTCAAAAAGTGCATTCAAGGTACCAACTACCTTAAATGTTCGAATTTTTGGCTCTCGTTATTTTCGATATTTTCAACGGAGCAGTATCTTTGAGTGCCTCAGATAACAAAGTATCGATCAGAGTGTATAAACTGCATTAAATATTAACGATGATAATTCAATTTCGGTACGCAAAGTTCATAGCCACAATAAGATACTCATTAGCACGGAATGTGTAACAAGTGCATTTTTTTCATACGGAATTACCCTAGAATAATCAGAATTGTATCAACGAGCTATGTTGGGATAGATCAGGTTCGCATAAAAGCACGGTAACGAAACCGCTTCTGTCGGTTTCATAATCAATCTTTTTATGTATTAACGCTTTGAAAATTATTCAATGCCTCGATAATGCCAAATTAGATACATCTCCGTCGGTCGTTACAGCAGTAATGAAAAGAGACGGAATATATTTTTTTATCTCCACAGCGGAAAACAGCGATCGATAATACTCTACTATCTTCATCGGTGTACGCGCGATGTGTTTTCAAGGTCACGTCACTCGATTCGAAATGTCTCCCGCTTTATCGCTTCGTCTCGATATACATTCGGGTTGTGTGTATGTGTTTTTTTTTCTAACATTCGCGAGATTAAAACTTATCGACTCGACCACACTTACGCGACTGGGGTATTTAAAACTGAGTGATTCGCGCTCGGGAAAGCGAGGAAAGAGTTTTTTTTTTCAGTAACATGCCATTTCTTTTTCCCGTTCCTCGTTAGTTAATTGCGATCTCTCGCTAACTCTATTGTACGAATTTGGAACTAATAACGTTGCGACGAAGTTGTAGTCGGAAATGTTGCTTAATTTCAAATATTTTGGTTGAGAGAGCGTTTATTAAGCGCACCGACGTTTTAGCGACCGCTAGCGATGATGATCTCATTTTTATATCGCCGTCGAGTCTCCGTCGTGCCCCGATGCATTTTTGCGACGCAATTCGATGGGTGCAGGCACGCTCGCGACCAGCTCGCCCGTGCGAATCGCGCTTTTTGTTTTTTCGTTTCGCGTCCCCTCTTTCTCGCTGCTGTCGCAATTTAGAAAAAAAAACAAAAACACATATATATATATATATAAAAACTCTATCTCGCTCTATTCCTGGCATGTGACATAATAAGCCGAAGATGCGAATATTTTTTCCTCTTCTATTTTCATCCTCATTTCAGAAACCAGAATGAACAAAATAAAGTTGGAAATTTTTTGCAAACGATTATGCAATTTCAGTTACGGTTCGTCTTTTTCGAAAGTGCCTGAATATAAAACGTGATAAATTGAGAAATTTCGGTGCGTCTTTTTATTTTTGCTCCAACAACCTTGCAAAATTGCTTATATTGTTCGGTTGAATTTTTCGATTTTTCGTTTCTTAAACGAAACTACCTAATCTACCGCTACCTATACTCGATGTCGAGTTATCGCGTTAAACTCTCGAGGCGAAATCAACTTTTTATTCGTTCTAATTTTCATCGATAGAAATTTTTTTGATTAAGAAAATTAAATAGTATCTAATTGAAACTCACGGAGTAACTGATTCATTAATTACCGAAAATAAACAATATGAAGCAGCATTAACGGAAGAGAATTTAAAAATCAAAAATTGTAAATTACAGCAGGAAAGAACGAGCGTAATTTTGTTTTTGATTAAGTTTTTCAATGTTTTGTTTTTCATGATTGCTAATGAGATATGAAATTTCATTACTCTTCATTTATTGGTATTTCTTTGTTTTGCCCACTCGATGAAAAATAAACATCGAGCTCATTATCACACAAGATATCGTATGTTATTTTCAGCTTCTCAATGTTAACACTGACTTTACTAGTCGAATTATTTTTATTTTTCACATATTATCGCCGAGTCAATTCCTACGGTATTCATAAAAATATTCTATTTTCTTTTTTCAGAAGCCGAACATGGCTATGCATCTACAATGCCTATACCCGATGACATGCGACTTGTTTCGAAACGACCGAAGACGAAAAAAACACAAGGCAGCAGGTAATTATTGCTTTATGACCGAAAGACGACACAATTAATCAAATTCGTCATTCTATTAATAGAAATTTTCCATTTGTTCAAAGGACCACTCATAATGAGCTGGAGAAGAATAGGTAAATACCAATTTTTGTATTATCTAGATTAAGTACGTTCCTCCCCCTTCTCGCACGGAGAAAAATAGATAGCAAATACTACCGGAAAATTAAAGTACTGTTTCTCTTTTAATAAAGTTGCGTATCCCTGAATTCAAAATGTCTGTTATTTTGAATTTTTATTCAAATAGCACTAGTATTTAAACTAATATTTACCAAAGGAAAATTTACTTTAATTTGGAGATACGTGTATATTAATCCAAGCTAAAATTACGGGATACAATCTTATTTATTTAGTGTGGCGTGACTGAACCAAAAGTAAAATTTACTCGATTTGGAAATTTTCACCTTACAAATGTTTATCTTATTTTTAAGGTAGAATATACTAATCTATATTTTTCCGTGCAATTGCGGCGATGTGCGTTGTACATCGAGTGCAAGAAAAAAGAGAACTAAAAAAGGTAGAGAGAGAAAGAGAGAGAGAGAGAGAGAGAGAGAGAGAGAGAGAGAGAGAGAGAGAGAGAGAGAGAGAGCAGTAGGGCGGCTTATCGATTTTTTTTGTTCCTACGTAACCAAGCAAGGGGTATAAGGAAACGAACAAATTCAATCGAATGGTGAACTTCGATGCTCCTGCTCTACAGCAAGCAGAAAACTAAGAATCGAGGCCTCGCTCGCGATTTTTCTTCATTTTCAATGTCATGTTCTCTCTGTATTACGCTATATTTAGCAACGTCGAACAACGTTGATTTTAGAAAGTCAAATCTATGTACTAGAAATCTACTCCCCACTCTCTCTTTTGCGTTAACTATAGACGCAAACAATGTCTGTATTTGAAAATTGTACTCTCCCGAGCTGCGAAAGTTGACGCGCATTGGTTGTACGTTCTCGAAAGTCGAATCGGGTACTTCGCAGGACAGCTTTGAAGAAGACGAAATGGGCCCTTTTACACGATCCGTGCTCTCCCTCCAGTATCGTCGAGCTTCGGCACTGCCACTTCGAAGCTCGTTCACCTTGAGCTCGCTCGGATTCAGTGGTTCTCAGTGACATGAAATCCACTATCTCATCGTATTTCTAAAACCCGTGTCGGTTCGTACCGTTGGTCGATAAAATCGTTTCTGTTTTTCGGTATCTCTCCGATTGTACAAAATTTTTATTCTTGTGGAAAAAAATTCGGATGTCTGTTAATCGATCATGTCAACAGATGTTGCGTTTTTGATTTGTTTGGCACTGAATGACTTATATTCGTGCCAAGGACACTGGGGGAAATAATAATTTATCATTAATAAAAAATTATGCCAATGATGATGATCATTTTGCTGCATATTTTTTGAATCAGGTCTTCATTTCTACTCGACATCAAGCTGTGTATGTTTCTAACACTAGTTATTTCTAAGAGCCAAATCGGAAGTTGAAATTGTTTACAATTGATTTCAATCATTTTGCAGCTGAAATTTTTAATAGTAAAAGGTTGAAGAAAAAAAGGGAAGAAAATGATAGAAAGGAATAAATAAACTTTGACATGGTTTTTTGTTAAACACTGATTTATCGAGAGATAGCAGAGTGAATTGCGGTAATTGAAATTGGAACTCGAGAGACGAATAGTGTGAAGCTGGTTTTAGTTTTCAACCAGTTGTCATGCGATATCAATGTCTTTGGCCATTTCGATCGTTTCCTTTCGTTCTGTCCTCATCTCGTTTTCTAGTGTTTCTTTGATTCTTTCGCGAGAATATATCAGACTATTATAATTGACAAGGCTTTTTTAATATGTAAAGGATGAAAGTGGTCGATGTTTTGACCATCCAAAGGACACGATTTATCTGATGTTCTTGAGATAAAATATCATATGTTAAGTGGGTGAAATAATTTAGAAAAAATTTTAAAACTACTATTTTTTCTGTATTAAGAGCTTAAAATAACGTAAAATAAACCTCATCAGATGTAGATCGCTTTGAACATAAAATTTGATCTTGGAGTTGTTGATATCATACGTAACTTTAGGGTTAAATAAAACTTCGATGTGCACAGAATTTTCCCGTCCTCTAAGGGATGAAGTGTGAAAAAAAAATTTTTTTTCTAGATTGCAATCTCTAATAATCAACGTAAGAAATCGTTCCTTTTGGGTTTCTTATTTTTCTTGATTGGCGCGCTATTACGTCAAAGCGAACGACGCACGAATGGTCGCTCGCATCGACGCACATGGCACGCTGCCATTTGTGCCACATTGCAACGCATTTAATTTTAAATACCGCGCGCGTATAAAAGACGCCCGAAGCTCTCCTTGCGCTTAAATTTCCATTTTCAAGTCTACACTGCAGGTTCACATGTATAAATTTTATTCGAATTTTGTAAAATTTTGTTTAAAAAGTCAAGACATTCATAAACAATTATCTATACTGACTCATGTTTCTTCCTTTTGGAAAGTTGAATAATTCTAATGAGTATTCAAGGGGTTTCGTATTTTTAATTTTCAAAAGTTATTTTAAAAATATCTATTGCATTACAGTTGCTGCATTATAGTAGTTGATGCAAAAATCACGGATAAGTTAATAGTTGAGTTAAAAGCATGCATAGAAAAAATTTTGCTGTGAGAGGCTTTTGACGAAGTTCAGTAATCTATTCAAATCAAAATTATTTTTTAGAATTCCAACTCGAAAAAGTGAGAGAAAAACGACGTAAAAACACCCATTTGTCGCACTCGTATCGTAATATACTATTTTCCCATTTATATCAAAATCTATTCAATTTTTTCAATGTTTATTTTTATATTTTCATTTGAGGTGTACGTATTTTAGTAAATAAGTATTTATTTTCAACTTGAGCTTGCAAAAATAACGCACGTGGTCCAGTAAAGTATATAACGAACGATAATAATTGATCGCAGAAGCAGAGTGCACAAGTGAGGCAAGATGCGGATTTCAAGGTGTAGGTCGCAGAAAGACTCCTGAGACAATCGCGTTCCCTCTCTGTCCCTCTCATCCGGGAAGTACGGGCACGCTCTTCTTGCTTTCGGTGTACCTCGTGAACCCTCGGTGTGTATCTCCTACGCTTCGAGAGCGAGATCGATCGATATCACTTCCATTTCCATCCGGAAGCGAGGGATGAAGTGGAAAGAGTGAGATAGAGAGTAGGGAGAGATACGTAGGGAAATTGAATGTTCCAATGACCGAAGCTCTCGTTATCAAGCGGTGTTATCTATTCGCCTTTGCTGGAAATAAAACATAACAAAAAGTCCCAATGACAAATACGATAACAAATGCTCACTCATTAAGTATTCTTTTGGTTCTCTATGAGTTCAAATCAGGATCTCTTTTTAGTAAACTAATTCTTTTCATAGCGAATCTGATGTCTAATGAGAAATTTGCGCATCAATCCACATTATAACTCAAACAAACCGGATGTTTGTGAGATTGAAATCAACTGAAGGAACTCAAAGAGAATTGTTATTCAAGTAAGGCCATTGGAAAATTAGGAAATCAAAAAAAGTAATAGAATAGAAATTATTATCAATTTTTCTCAACATTAAACAATTTTCACACATAATTTCTGTTGTGACGTATACAACGTGGCAACATTATGGAAAAGGTTAGGACGGTCGTCGCGTTCGAAAAATCACTCGTTACGCTAGAAATTCGAAAGAGTAATTTATATTACGAATTACATATATTTTGGACTTGTTCGGTAATAACTAAACTCTCTTGTATAATACATTTACTTTTTATAAATGAATTAAATTTACAATTCAATATAACTTGACCTTTTTATTACGAAAAAGGCTTATAATCGTTCTCATAAACTAATTTCATACTTTAAATTTTCTTGTGAAAATCTATTTAAGATTGGTATAAACCGGAATTTCTCTGAAAGAATCAGCTCTGTCTTTCCTGGTTTCTGGGAATTTTTCAGGGGGATTAAATAAACATGAATGTATGGATTTAAAATCTTCAAAAAAAAAAAAAAAATCTTGATGCAACATACTAAAAATTCATGCAAAAACGTAGATCTACATGGGCCGTCCCATGAGGTTGGAATCGAAAAACGTAAATGTACGGGGCCCGTTCGTTAAGTGTTAACATAAAATTTTAAACTCTCAATTCAATTAAAAAATTAACGTTCTTGAAATACTAATAAAAATATCCTAGTTAGTTCGAATAATTATTTCATATACATAACAATTATTCGGTTCGCCCTATCTCTTCGTCTATACCTATAGCATGTAAATAGTAATGTACATATCAAATTTGTTTGTAGATAGAAGTACTTTGTACTTGTATATGAAAAAAAGCATAATTAAAGGCTTCAGTTTACTGGTCGATACCTTATCATAACTTGAAACACTTTGGAATTTTGCTACCACTGGTGAAAAAAAATTTGGCTGTAGCTTCAAAAGGCGCGCATGAGCCATAGAGCCAAATTTTTGCACTGTAGTAGTTTTTAGTAATAAATAAAAGATCCCCGAAAGGATCTCTTGTCGTAATTCACCGTTTATCACTATCTACCCACAAAGTTCCCCTCCGAAAATATTTTTTTCTTTGTGGATGCCTTGGAAAGTATTAACGATAGAGCGTCGGAATTTACCTCAACATTTTTGTTTCCAATGAAAATCATTTTTTGCATTATTTTTTAAACTAATAACTATAGGAAGACGCACTTTGGCTAAATATATGTTTTGGTGAGCCCTGCCAAAAAATTTCGAATATTTTTTCGATGCCAGCAACAGTTTTGGAGGTATATTAATTCATAAACCACTTATATAGGTATATATCTCAAAGTTGGCACGTTATTGTTTTTTCGAAATTGGTAATAGCGAAAAAAATAAATTCTTGGTAACTCAACGGCATATTAAAACCAGAATATAATAATTTTTATTTTTTGCTCAAGTTGTCATGCTAGCTTAAAGTACCCCAGTTTTCATAGCGCGCCATTTGGAACTTTGCAACTTTGTCCGAAAATTTCGACCAAATGAAGCTTAGAGTCCGAACTTTGATGAAAATTGGAATAATAAAATTGTCATTATCATTGCCGAGACTCCGAAGAGAATTACCTAAACGCAATTTGGAGATACCGTACAAGTAACCGACTCGATACGCGATAGAAGCCCTACGTGCTGCATTAACACTACGGGCCGACTTGTGCGCTCACCACCCGCTTCGTCTTTTCAACTTTGTTCCTGCGCGCGCCTTCCCCCGATCATTTTCGACGGTTTTGCGAATCTTCGCGAGTCTACCTAGTACATTTCTCCGACGTGAAACAAGAGAGCTAGTAGGAGCACCTTTTCTGGGTCCTCTCTCTCTCTCTCTCTCTCTCTTTCGCTCGCGAGTCATCTTTTTTCGCACTCTGGCTGTCTCGCTCTTGCCTTCTTTAAGAACGTTGACCCCAAGAAAGCCGCATTGACTTTCCGTGTATACCACCACGCGGCGGTCAACTCTCCCCACCTCTCCTTCCCCGTAACCGGTTATCCGAACAATGAAAACGCTCTTTGCTTGTTCGTATTTTTTTCTCATTTTGACAACTCTTTTTCTATTTTCGTTTATTGTATTACCAATTTGATGTGCATTGAATGGAAATTTGAGCAAAACTTATGTGGAGTAAATACGTTTGTTTATGTTCCTTATCAATATTTATATCTTCATATGATTTTGTATAAAAAAAAATGTCTTCAAATTTGATTTTCATACTTTTCAAAGTCGGAATGAAAATCTTCATATTACATTTCAAGAATGAAATAAAGTTGAAAATAAAAATTTAGATATATGTAACTCATAGATCCAAATAAAATTATTTCCTTATACCTGTAGCATATTCACATCAATTTTTTTTTCTTTAATGATGGATACCTGATTTAGAGTGTTAACAATGAGTTTAATTTTCGTTTAATCTTGGCTAGAATAAAAATTGATGTATATTTATGGATCATAACCAACCTTATAACAGGTAACTGTCAGAAAAATATAATTCGCGCTCACAGCAAAGTCAAAGCTCTAATTGTGAAGCAAGAAACTGAACGTCGCGATCGATCGACCTTGGAGCGAGTAACGGGGGATGAGGAGGGAGGGGGGGGGGGCGTCAGAGTGTGCATATACACAAGCTTTGAGCAACACATCGAGTCGGCGGAGTCACGTATGCAACGACAGAATTTCTAGTCTTTTATATATACATATATAAATTGTTCAATATATTTCTGAATTTTTTAATATTATATTTCAATCAATGTAACTTAAGTAATTCTCTATTGAAATCATTCTATCTATAAGAAAATCTGATTTAAAAAAATAATATTCATCTTTTATTTTTCATTTATCTTTATATAGTTATGAAACTTTGTTTGTTAGTATATTTTCGAAATGTATCAAAATTTATTTATGATGCGTAGTTTTTGTAATATTTCATCTCCTCTTTAGTCAATTATGTGTGATTTTAAGCTTTGGGAGCGTTAGTTGAACGAACCAGCACATCTTTTGAAAATAATGTAATCGAATACATTTTTGACCGACTACCTCAAACGGTATTTATCTGTATTAGATACAGACAAATTCAGATAATTAAAAAATTTCAAGTCTGATAGTTAAATGAAAACATCTGCTTTCAATTTAAATCTGTTATTGAAAACAAATTTCTGGTGTACCTAGCGTTAATTATGTCAACAAACTTTGAATATATATTATTGGGAATAGTTAAAAGGGATATGTCAGGAATTTTTTGTTTTTCATATCAAAATAATCAAAATAATGAAAATGTTTATCAACAAAATAGTGAAAATTACTATTATCATTACAACTATTTTTTATAGTTGTTCTTACTAAGACGTTTCAGTTTGAATTTATTAAATAATTATTTAATTTAGCTAATTCGCTGTTTACTAGTTGATACAACGAAATCGAACTAGCAGATTTCTCTCAGTGCAGAGAAGATCTTGAGGTTATTTTGGGACACAGTGCACGCGCGACTCGATAGTGAGAACGTTGTTACGAGATGACGAATTTTTTTCCTTAATCGGGGCGAAATGCGGAGATACGAGGCTGGAGGGTAGGTCGGCTGTCGAGCGAACGAATGCGAGCGAGTAGTTCTTGGGTGCATTGGCCGGCCATGAGTTAGATCGGTTTGAGAGCCGCCTGTAAACAGCCTCGTAACTTTTTCTCCCTCTCCGGACTCTCCGGACTCTCTTCTGTTTTCTCGCCGCGTTGTTTTCGTCGCTATATTTTCCCAAAGCGCTGCGGACGAGAATGAGAAAAATAATAACTTTGCGTTCTCCTTTTTGTTACGCAGGAGAGCACACCTCAGGAATTGTCTCGAGAAGCTGAAGGTTCTGGTACCGCTCGGTCCGGAGACCTCGAGGCATACCACACTCGGTTTGCTGACTAAAGCCAAGCGTTTCATAAAGGTTTGTGTCGGTATTATAGCTGCACTCAAAGAAATTTTTAACAAAATTCACTATTCTTCTTGCTATTTTTATCAGTTAAAAAACGGCCTAACTATTGAAACTGCTTACGCTTTTGTTCTAATAACAGTTGCAAATACTATGGTTTTTTTATTGTCAACAAATAGTAGCAGAAACTGAAAAAAAATTTCTTGGATGGAGATTCGAATCTGCATATCAAGAAATTTTGTGTTTTTGGAAAAAAAAAATTTACCAACAAAATAGTAAAACTCACTATCATTATTTCAACTATTTCTTATAGTAGCTCTTATGAAGTGAGATTAGTTGATATTTACTGATTAATCAGTTAACATGATTAATTCTTCGTTTATTGATCAATATATTAGAATCAAAGTAGTAAATTTCTCTCAACATAAAGTAGAATTTTCAACGAAAATTGATCCCAATCAAAAAACTATGAACATTTCTATTATTCATTTTTTTCTCATATGTTTAGTGACATATCGAGCATGCACCAAGATAAGTTCAAGATGTCCCGACCTTTTTTGTTATTGCATAACTCTTATAACTATTGTTTTTTCTCTTGAAATTTGTTCATGCTTGCTGGAAATATCATTTAATACATAGTGAAAAAAAAAATGGATACCAAAAACGTTCATAGTTTTTTTTACATCACGCAGAAAATCCCTTTGAAATTTTCATCTTTAGACGAAAATACCCTATCAATGTACCAATTAACTCGGGATTGGGGTCGAATTTCGATCACTATTTTTGTGCTTCTCTATAACGACTGTTGGAATTGGCATATGAAAAAACGTATTTTAAATTCATCTTTTTATCGTGTTTTCTTTAAAATAATGCAAAATTTACCATCATATATTGTTTTACAATATTTCAATAACGTAGGATACGAAAATTTATTTCTACGTGAAAAAGTATACATTCAATCGACGAGGTAACTGGTTCATTCTGTATATCTGTTTCGAAATCAGAACATTAATGCAAAAATTTCTGCGTATCTGGCTTCCCGCAACGAACGGAACGATACGCGCGTGTGAACACACGTTACGTTCGTTGGAGAGATTGTTGATTGTTATGCTAAGTAGCGAAAAATACTACTAAACCCATATGTGGTTGTTCGCACGTGGTTTGGTGAAACAGTTTCTGAATTCTCAAAATTTCATAAAATATACTATTCCAAATAGAATCACAGTATTTATTGAATTTAGTACGTTCTAAAACGTCTTATTGTGAACTTAATTTCCAAGTCGAAAAAGTTGAGTTAGTCTGTCTTACGCTAATAAATACGACCAGAAGCCTATCAAATTTTTCGCATCGTGTTATTAAACATACAGAATATACAGAATGTGTCAAAATTACTATAAAATATTGAAATAGTGATAGTTTCATCGTTTTAAGAAACAACGTGTTATTTTTGAGCGTTGATCGCTCTTTCAGCCACTCTAAGACAATTTTCAGTCTAGTGAGCCTTGTTTGTAATAATACAGACAACAGCCGTGACATAATTTTTTAATATAAAGCGTGTGGGTATTCAATTGATTCTTCAGCAATCAGAGATTTTTTTTGATAAATCTTCGATAAAAACTTGTAATTATTATTTTCTTTTATACATATATTTTTTGTAATTACTGAAACATATAAACAATTAAAGGGTATAAAAAACATTTTCGGAAAGATTTAAAGTATTTTATGTAATTTTGTATAATTCATGTTATACTTTTTTATTTTCAATTTATTGGATAAGCATTTATTCTTAAATTTTTCTACCCCTGAAGAATAATTATCCGATTACGGATGAATTATAATTAATATAGTATATTATTATCATTTATTTCTTTTATTGTGATTAATATTATTATAATTTATTAATGATTATTATTGTTTTTTCATTTACGGAGTAAAATTGAAGTACTTATCGGAATAATTTTGAGCGCTGCTGTATGTTTACAAACAAAGTTTCAACAACTTTTTTTGTAACGTTCAAAATGATTTCACGTTTGATTGCTAAAACGTCAATCGAAATAGTTGAAAGCGATTGAAAAAATTGGGAATAGAAAAAACTAATGAATTGACCGATTCGATAGAGTTTGGAGGAGCGTGATCGGAAGCACGCGGTGTACAAGGAGCAACTGTCGCGCGAGCAGAGATACCTGAGGCGGAGGCTCGAACAGCTGACCGGTCAGCCGATCGTCGTCGGTAACGGCGCGAACGGCACGGCGAGCGGGGTTTACGGTGTCTCCTGCCCAACCGGCGGTGTGGTAACGTCCGCCGATGCGGCTGCTATGCTGTCGAAGCGACGTAGCGTGTCCGAATGCTCCATCAGCACGTCAACGTCCACGAGCTCAACAGCCAGTTCGAGAAACTCCGATAGGTCTGCGGGCAGTCCATCTATTTCGGAGTCCGGTGAGTTTTTCTCTATTTTACAGCAACTATTGTTTGCTAGCTTGTAAAAGCTAGAGTAACCAATTTTCTATCACAACTGAAAAGCAAATTAATAGCAACAAAAGATCTTATGAGTTCATAGAATCAATCTGGACTATGCTTGTTAACTGTTGCTCAATATTTGCTAAGAGGTTTTAAAGAAAAATTGTTGCTTCAATTATTTTCTTGTGAAACTTTATTATTGTTAAATATTTGCCATATAAGAAAAATTGTTAATTTAATGATTTTTTTTAAAACTTAACTGTTGCTGACAAGTTACTGAAACTGAAAAACTGAAAATGAAAATTTATTAATCTGTTTTTATTATTTTCATTTTTTAATTTTTCAAAAACTAGACTTCATGTCTAATCGAATGTTCGATTAATACGAAGAACTGTAGAATAACTACTGTTTAAATTAAAAGTATAACAATCGAACAAACTTTTGTTAATTTCTGATTCAAACAAAAACTTTTCGTAAATTTTGTGTAAAGCTAGTGAAGCTATATACCTATTTGTCGCAGATGCCCGTTTTAATTTCAAATTGGCAAGATAGAATTATAAAAATTAAACCGTAATTATTTAGGCAAATATAAAACCTAAATTTAATTCCTTGACATTGACATTTGGAAAACGTCATTTTTTTTATGGTTTTTGATTTTTTGATTTTTAAATTTCTTTTTAAATTAATATGTCGCGATATTAACACCATTCAACGTTTTTCATACATGTAATAAACAATATGACGCTATTGTTTCATACTATAAATTTATAAACAACGACTATTGAGAATATTATAATCTCCTAGCTGAGTAGATGATTTTGAAAACGAACCAAAAAATTTTCACGTGAACAATCTTTAACACTCTCCTTGTGCCAAATATACGTATATAAGAACATGCACAGTGCATCGGAGCTTTTTTTTTTAACTTTACGAACCTCCTTGTAAAGTCGGTTCTTGACTAGTTTAAATCGATCGTTAATGGCGAGTTTCGAGACAGGGAAAACGAAACTGAGAGTCACTGGCTTAAGCGACGATTCAAGGGTTGGCAGGAGAGCCGAGCTAAAAGAGTTCATTATAACCAGCACCGTCTGCATAGACCGTTCTCGTTCGTTCCCTTCCCTCGGCACCCACCAACATCACCAATACCATTAATTTCCCAGAGATTTCTGTTAGTGAGGAAATCCAGCCGAAATTGTGATTTGAGCTTATCGTTAAATCTAATGTTAACTAGTCTTCAAAATGTTATCAAAAAATGATAAAAAAAACTTCTTTTGCAACCCCCACATCTGAAGTCGATTTTGCGTGCGAAAATTGATACATTGCGCATATGTCACTTGTGGTAAAGTGAAATTATCCGCATTGTGAAATGTACGATAACATTAACTATTATTATTATTATTTATAATTCATTTATTTTTTTTTTTTATTAACAAAATTGCAATCTTACATCACAACTTTTTCTGAGGTTGTTGCAAAAAATGCCTACTATTTTATCGATGAAATATTTATTTTGAGAACGGTAGAAATACTCGTACCTGTGCGTGTCGACGAGTTGAGGAGCTTATTGAGGGATGGTGGAGATAGGGGAATGTCAAAAGGGGTATACATATGTGTACGTAAAAGTGACCACTGAATATAGGTTCGTTATTGATTACGGGAAATTAGCTCAAGTTCGGGGGTTATTTTATCGTATATTCGAAAAATTAGTTAGAATGAAAGCAACATCGTAAACTTTCAAGTTAATAATACAACAATGTTGTTTAACATAAAACAAGAATAAAAGACAGTTAAAACCTTAAAAGTGCTTCTACTATTTATATATTTTTTATAGTTTTAAATATAATTGTCGTGTAAAATCAATAATGTTCATTAATGAACGTTTTTTATGCAGACATTAAATCGTTCTACATTTAACATTAAAGAAAGGTTTATTATTTTATCAATAATAAATACAAATAAATTTATCTTATTATCGTTTTTCCTTTTCTAACCGATATACAATTTCACTGATTAGTTTTAGATTCTTTTAAAAAATAACGAAAATAATGTTTTTTACTAATTTAAAATCTTTTTTGCAGATGAGGTGGACGTTATTGGATATACTAGTAACCAGTCCGACACGGACGACCATAGCAGCGTTCAAAGTAGTAGTGACAGTGGTGTTGCTATGTCCACTTCGCGCTTAACTCTCTCTGAAATGATGGACAATCTTTAGGTAAGACGATCTCTGGATAAAATAAACTTTTGGAAAATGAAATCTTTCAAAATTTCCACAACAAAATAATTTAAAATTAAATTGTACTTGAATATATTATATTAAATTTTCAAACTTGAATTCTAAATAGTATATGAATTTGACAATGAATTGTTAATAAATTAAAAAGGAAACATTAAAAAATTATTAATATTATTGTTAAGTATTGAGATACCATGTGAACATATCATGTACCACATATCATGTGTTCTGTGTCAGAATATTGTTCAGTACAATTTTCTGTTTGATTTGAACAGTTATGGGGAGTCAGATCACCTTTAGTTTTTTCTTAATTTTTTTTTAATTTCTTTTCTAAAAAAAATACTTGGAGCATTCTGTTAGTTCTTATTTTCAATGTTTTTTCTTAAGCCGTTTCAAATTTGAGTTTGAAAATACAATAAAATAGAGTATAAATCAAGTACAATTCAATACAATTTCCAAAAATTTCACTTTTCAAAAGTGACAGCCTGACTTTATACACATTAAATTCACTGCTTTTTGCTATAAGAGGAAAATACTCATTAGAACATTTTTCACAGAGAGGAAGGGAAGGAGACAAAAGTGGAGAATGGGCGTTTTGGAAAATTGGTGAGGAAGTGAAGCTGGAATGTATCGTATGAATCGGAAAATCGACGCATCCAGAAAACGAGTGCACACCACACTAAACACATACACATTCGTATATTCAGATACACAGCACGGCATACATACATTATATTTCATATACGGATGCATAATTACTTCAACGCCGCTAAACCGAAAGCTAATTCGTAACTGCTTATTGGGAAATTGAAAGGATCTATCGTGAGTTATCATTATGCAAAGAAGTTAATCAAGGAACTTTGACAACAATTGAATAGGATGTATCATCGGAAAGTAAGCGTGAAATCTTGAAATTACTTATATTACAAAATCGAACGTGCTACGAGGAATTTTCAACTGTCGAGGTAGAGAATTATGTAGCAGCGTGGAGAAAGAACGAAGAACGAAGAACGATTGGAGGGAGTTTTGTGAATGACGATGCAAGGGATGCGAAAAAAATGAAACGTTGAATCGGAGCAAATCAGCGGTTCGGCGATAACTGTGTATCTTTCATTTACATTGAATTACATGAGGGAGTGTGCAGATGCACGACTGAATAGGATCCATAGCGTGAATGTTGAATTGATCTCGCAAATGACTAATGTGATCACAAAGTCAGGAAAGAGTACAAAACATGAAAAAGTGTCTTTTTGTTATTCAACATTACATATGAAAATTTTTTTTGTTTCTTCCCGACGAATTTCGTTAATTTCATTTTAAATACGAATTCTCGAAGAAAATAATCGCTTACTATACGTAAACTCGAATACCAAAGAAATTCAGTACGTATTTCCATTCGCTGTGAATTTAACTTCGAAAGAGGAATTTTCGAGAGAGAGAATGAAAAAAAGGACAAAATTTAATTTGTTTCGAAAACAGCGTCATTGTGAATATTAATTAATGCGTCAGCTATTTATTTATTCAAGAAATACGCCCAAAGAATTGTGTTTTTGTAATACATCCTTTTTTAATTGTTGCAAATTAAATCACAAATTAAAATAAGATCAAATTCATCAACGCAATTTGAAAGAAAAAAAAATGATTAACAAAATATTAGATCGATAATTTGGGAAATTTTTGAACAAATTTATTTATTGGAAGGGCGAATGTATAATTTTATTTAAATTTAGTGTAACGACAGCCAAGAACGAACGGTAATTACATGTTGTTAATACGTAATGAGATGAGTAGGTAAAAATTTCGTGTAAACGGTTAAGTCTCATTGTTTGTCGTAAGATCGAAAAAATTTTTCGATAGCATTAATCGTTGTATCGATGACGACTTATAGCTGTAAAAGAAAACAATCATATTGGTTGCTCATAAAAATTTATCGCGATAAATTCATGACAAATATTACGAGATATTAAACGTTTATCGAAGAGAAAGGCACTTTATTCAAAATTATTACGTTCCAAACGTATGTAATTGATCAATTTTATTTGGCAAATGTGATATATAAAAGAGAGCGAGTTAGGATGCATTCCTTATCTTTATTTTATTTAATTTAATATATTTTTCATTTATGAAATGAAATTAAAAATCAAATTTTTACAGAGATGAATATTATTTTTAAATTATTTAATTACCAACATTGGTATATTTTCGATTATTGGTAGAAAAAAAAACTTCAAAAACTTTCATGTGATAACAAAATTTAGCCTTCCAGCATTGTTTTTTTTAAGTAATATATATTATATATATATATATTTATGTCGTGTGTAACACGCCTGAAGTTCAGAAAAATATGTCATTGGCTGTTGTTCATTGTAATATATTATTTGAATAAGAAATGCTTATCGAATCTTAAAAATTGAATTATGATATTTGAAATTTTCATATTTAAACTATGAAGCCAGTCATCATTCGAGATTATCCAAAACGCAATGTACCTAATTGGCGTTGGATTTTCTTTTAATCTTTTATCATCGTAATTCATTCCTATAACATACTTGCGTAGCAAAGAAACTTTCGTCGATTTCGTTTAGGATTTTTAGCGCTTTATTATAACAAAATAATAATGTATACTTTCTGTAAAACAGTACGAACGAGCCCGATGATCATTCAACCATTACGTAAAGAACCTTATTCTGATAGGAAAAAAAGTTTTTTGTCCAAAGTGTCATTGTGATAATGAAAAATAAATGAGTTGTTATGAAGTGCTCCATGTGACAAAGATGTTAAAATTCGTGTTCGTCATTAATTAATGAAAATTTTTAAAAGGCTTACTGTTGCCTGATGAAAACGCCAAATGTGAAGTACGTCGGGCCAACTTGCTAATGCGAGAATGTGATATTAAAATTAGAACAACGTGAAAGGGAATGCAAAAAAAAGGAATTTTAAATAGAGTGCTTGTTTAACAATACATAGCTGAATTTGATATTTCGAAATTACAAATTTCAAATGGTAAAAGTTTTATTGGTGAAATTCTAAAACTGGAAACGAGCGGATAGGGTGTCGTTGATTATAATCGCAATAATGGTGCAACATGAAAATAGAGCAACAGAGAATCAGACACAGAACGGAATCGTTGTAATACGTGACTGTTTGTTAGTATCGTTATTGAAAAGGGTGAAAAAAATGAAATAATAATGATGCGTTATTTCAGCCGATAAGTTGAATGCAATTTTTAATGGTACGCAAGTTACATTGGTCGTGTTCTATCGATGGTCTATTGGTCTGGCGTTATACTTACGTTTTATATATGTCTGCGTAATAACACTGTGAGAATCAGAGCGGTTATAGTTGAGCAAAATAATTTTTCCGCGTAACGATTAAAACTAGATCAATTTACCATAATCGCGAGTACACTATTGTATCGTGCGTACATCGGTCTAACGTTTAAGAAATCTTTTAAGTAATACTTGATCGATAACACAACAAATAAAAATCGATGAAGGATATAAAATATGAAATAATATTGAAAAAATGGGTGTTATTTTTAGATGTCTATTAGATTACCAGAAGCAAAAACTTTAAGATTAAAAAAAATTAAAATATAAAAAGAAATGATAAAAAAAATGAAGTCCCATTACTATATTACCAATACTACTATTACTACTACTGCTGCTGCTGCTAATAATATTCCTAATACTACTATCGTTATTACTACTACCGTATTTGTAAGAAGGATTTAATTGACATAGAAAATTAGTTGATGCAATTTCACAGAATGTACAATCGTTGAAAGAAAAAGAGAACATATCCCGATTTTCTCATCCTAGTACAGAAGAATGTTATTCGTGATAATAAAACAGATGAACAAACACACTGCTTTCATTCGATATGGGAAAATTTCTAAGAGCGTTGAAAATTCTGTACGAGGACTGTGAATCAGGGTAAAAACGGATCGAGCCAACGATTTCGGTTATCGAATTCAAATTTTAAGAAAACAATTAGTACTATTTGCACAAATCATCAATTCCCATATTAAATAAATAAAAAAACAAAAAAAATTCCAAACGAAGATCGGAAGCTCGATTCCATTATCATTCGTGGAACTTATTTGCTGCTTTTATTGTTTAGATGAGTACTATTAAAGTGGCAAGAAAATAAAACGTCACGCAGAATAATGTTTCGAGTCTGAAAATTATTCCTCGCATTGAGATGCGCGCTTTTTTTTCCATTACCGCTGAAACGAAACCTGGAGAATTGTCGATCGTCCGTTCAGACAGCCCGAAATTCGCGAAAGCTTAGGAGCGATACTCCCTCGGAGCAAAAGTGCGGTCCTTTTCTCCGTCGTTGTTGAGCTGCTAGCTTTTCCCCTTGGAGAAATGAAAATTTTTCTACAAACCGGACGACAATCGAGAGAATTTCGACCACTCGAATAATGAAACTTCGAAGAATAACGAAGACTAACGAGGCTCGTGGATGACGAGGTGAAACGAGGGTTGTGGGAGAAAGGAAAATTTACACCAAGAAAAGATCTTGAAGTAAAACGATTGAAGCTGCTCATCTGAATCATCGGGTTTTCCCTGGCACTAAAGAGCATTTAATCAATGTTAGAAAAAATTGCTAAGTATTTTTAAGCTGAACAAATATAAAGATAATATTAAAATAAAGCAGGAAGAGTAAATGAAAAAAAAAATATTCGACACACACACACACACGACAGTATGAAAGATGTAATGATTTATTAACAGATGGGTATTGTAAAAGTATGCGAGTGTTTTCGAGCGTCTCGTTTAAAATGACTGTTACGCGAATCGAGGAGAGAATACAGAGAGAGAGAGAGAGAGAAAGAGAATTGATGGGACATGAGATTGAAATTAAAGAGAGGTATGGCGAAAGGACAGTGTTATATTATGTAATATTTAAGTGGAATGCGAGTGTTGTGAGAGTGAGTGAAACATCATGTTTAAATGTGTTATTAATGTAGAATATAAACCTTTTACGAGAAACAAGAGCAAGTGATAAAAACAGACAGTGTCAAAAACTGATCGAGAAAAAAAAAAAATTAAGAGAAGCCAGTTGAATTTCTTACGGGTTTAAAATTCTTTTGGAATTCGTAAAGGGAAATGTAAATTGGTATGGTGGGTGGAAAAAAAAATAAAATAACGTGAAATAGGTAACGCAATCTTTTGATGAACGATGATTATGTCAATTTCCGTCGGCATCGTTACAGTTGTAATAGTTTATTGGCTCGTCTACGATCACATCTGGTCGTACAACACGAAGCGAGAATGACATGCAATTCAGAATGATCAGCATTATTATTTTGATTGCCGATTACGCGACTCTTTATTTTATATTTAGTGTCGATAATAAAATTGAAAGTTAGTAAACCCGACGAAATAACAGGCAACAAAAAAAGATATTACTTATATATTACTGTACATATTTACTCGTAATACAGACCGTTTTGTTCTCTCAGCAAACAATTTTTTCGATTCTTCGGATGAAAATAATGAATAAAGTAAAATTTGTGTATCGAATACTGGAATGTTTCTTTTCTGTTTACCTTCATTTATTTAACCCTTCTGAAAGCTATAAAATTATTGTCACTAAGAAAAAAATTAATTATTCATCGATATGGCACGATGAAATATGACTAATCACACAATAGACACACTACAAATAAACGTGACAATATGATAATCATGAATAAATCGAATATTCTTATCGAAATAGCTGTTAACTTTCTCAAAAATCATTGTGATAGTTGAAAGATATCAAAATACTAGCAAAAAATAGAGTTTTCGAATAATAATGTTGAAAATATATGTTTTTCTAGTTGAAGAATTTGTGAACTGAAGAACATCGCATATTCATTTGCACAACGATATTAAGCAGTTTTTCTTGGAGTTGGGCTTTAACTATTGGACATAGTGTTTGAAAATGTGGATTCAAAGTCGAAAAAACCAAGCTTTAAAGAACGCTTACAAAAATGCAATATGAATAATTTAATAAAACAAATAAAAACTAACTCATTTTGTATCGAAAGAAAATGTTAATTTTGTTCAATCTTGATTTTGTTGTAAGCGTGAGATATGCTTTCAAAAATTTATTATCAATATACTCCACGTATCCATTAACTATCTGTGTTCCTTTTACCATAGAAAAAAATACAAGTTAATAACAAGTTGGACCAAGATTCTCGGGAAGGTAGTAACGAACAATATTTGGCATTCCTTCGTTTATTATTTCTCTTTCTTCAGATTTAACGTGTACAAGTCAACAACATTAACGATACGTTAAATGTAAAAAAAGTTACGTCGTCAATTACGGCAAGTTTACAATCCTTTTTTTTTGTAAAACCAACGAATCGTCGAGCGCTTCTCGCATCAACGATTCATATAATCGACTCGAAAGTAATTGAACTATTCTCTCCATCTTACAATCTTTTCCTTTACAATAAAATTAAACGACTAGTATTATTAGTTGGGCGCTAACCGCGTATTCGCTCCCACATAGTTACTTCACCTCATTAAACGCTGAAATTCATGAAGGACGTTCACTCGGAATAGTTGATTGCATTATAAAAAAAAATATAATCGCGAATGACATACTGGGAGTGCAATCGATTCAGCGCATACTCTATATGGCTACATCATTTTTCTTTCAACAAATCTCATTCGAAATAAGTTTCGAATAATTGTTAGACCGATTACTACCAATATCGATAACGATTCTATGATTTTTTTTTCGAGATGAGAGTTCAACGTTAATCCTTAGAAAACCAGCATTTTTTCTGTGGCTTGACCGAGTTTTTGGTCCAGTATTATTTCAAAATTTGAAAAAAACCTTTTTAACGTTCTCAATGTTATTTGTAACACTTGAGTGAAATTATGATACGTTGATATAAAGCTTTTTCCAACAATAAAAAATGGTTTTTTACATTATTACAAATCACAACAAGGATGAAATAACTAGGTGAACTTTTATGAACCAAATTCAACTATTTCCCGTTCATATACAGAATATAATATCGCGCAAGAGGACGAAATGGATGTGAAATACCTAAAAATATATAGATGCATAACTTTCTAAGAATTAATTTTTTTCATAGTTGTAATAAATACTTTTCTTGAACTCTCTTTAGTGAATCGATATAATTTTCCGATAAAGATGAGAACTCGAACGAATTTTTAATAATGGCACAATGTTTTGAAGTTGATTGCTATTCTAATGCTTTTTACCAAAATAAAATTTAAGATTTTATGCCAACGAGGGATAACGATTGCCGAGACTTCGATCACCCATAACGCATCCTTTTAAGTCTCCTTTCGTACAATTAGCGCATACATAATTAATCAACAATGTGATATATCCAATAGTATTTCTTTCGCCATTAAATTTAACACGATCGAGAAACATAGATCAGTTTCGTGTTTCTAGTAGACAAAAGTAGGCTGCACTCGTATCGGAATAACAGCAAATTTATTATCTTGTGCATAGATTATTGTTTGTCACATTCTCGCTACATAATTATTCGACTGTTCAAAGTACAGATAATTTTAAAAGGTTCATGGAATTTCAAAATAATGGACAGTTGTCTCGTTTGATTTTAGCAAAAAGAATTCGGCAATTTCGTGTAAAAATTGAATATTCAATTATATGAACTCTTTTACAGTGTCCAATTTTAGTTACCAAGAAAGTAACACCTTGGTATCGATAAATTTTTTATACATGCACTTTTATGTGTGTCCATTCGTTGTTACGCATTAGATCAATGCGTTTACACTGGGCCAAAATGAAAAATCTAATGACATCATCGAATAAGTCGAACGTTTCCTCCAGTTTTATCATTCAAAGCTTGTACTTTATTTTCGTATCGCCTTCACATTGGCGAATTCAATAATCGCTAAATTCCTACTCTCAGTGTACTATGTACAAGTCTCGTGTTTACTCTTTACAGTTTCTTCGTACCGTTTGCTTGTTATCTCTTTATTTTTTTACAGAAACACCTGATGGGAAAATAACGAGTTCTCTACACAAAACATCCTCCGCTCTCGTTACGCTCGTGACCATCTCGTGTCGTTTTGTTCTGTCGTTTCGTGTGGCAACTTCCATAATTTATAATTCGAGCTAAATTAAGTAAACGCACTTTAGACTGAAAGTCTTCACCGCCTTTGCGAGGCAACAGCGGCAACCAGCGCGGCACCGCGACCACTGCCGTCCTCGGATAGCATCAAATTAAACTGAAAAAAAAATTTTTAATCAGTTCTGCTGCAAAATTCACTTATGAGAGTATTCTGGACTGAGACTAATATTGTAGGCGTTTTCTTGCGAGTTGTAAAAAAATTATGAACATTTTCATCGTGCATTTCTTTGCCACATAATTTAGTGACATTTGTGCATGTGTGTTAGTATATTGAACTGCAGGAGCAGAAAGTTTACCATTCCTGCATTGTGCACTATGATGTCTGGATCAATCTTCTGCTAGAATTGTTTCTATTATTTCTATTTTTTGAAGAAATGTTTTTAATTGTTTTTCACGATATGAATTACAAAAATATTTTTTCCTTTTTTGTTTTAAACCACTAAGAAGGCTTGGCAGATCTTTGCAGTTCTTATTTTGACATTGCATAACTCTTGTAACTGTTTTTTTTTTCATGTTGTTACGCGTGTTTGAAATGTCACTGAATATATAGTAAAAAATGGATACTAAAAATGTTCATAGTTTTCTTTTTAATGTCCGTCTTAAGACCAGAATATTCTCTTAACACAAATAGAAAGGTAGAAAGACAAACCTTGTAATTTTGCAATTCTTTGATTTTTTCAGTCATAAGATCGTGGAAGTGGGGGTGAAATCTGTATACCGAGCCGTCAACGCCTACTGTAATATTGTCCTCGCCGACTCGGTTGAGCAACGTCGCGATACCAGCGCTGACCAAATGAGCTGCCCTTCGCGAGACTAAAGAACACACATATCTCACGTTTTCGCAATCCTGATCCGATGCATTACGGAGACCGAGTTCGGCGAGGATTTCGCGACAGTTGGAGTACTTCCCCTTGGGATCACTTGAATAAATTAAATGAACGATTAATTTTTTTTTCCACATCTAAAGAGATTGATCAAGATCTAAGAGGAGACTGACTATGGTTGCGACAATTCAGTTGTGTAGTGAGCAGCTAAACTACACCAACTAGCTACATCGGCACTATTTTCTTCTTTACTGATCGATTGAAAGTATGTACTCTCAAACCGAAGTATAAAAAAAATGTATACACTGCAAGGGCAGAGAGTTTGACCTTCCTACACTGTTCGCAGTGTCAAGGCCTTTCTGTCCTTGTAGTGTAATATACTATTTGTTGTAATCATGTTAAAACGGACCATTTGCTCATTTCATTTGGTGCATTCGTCTTCCTACGCCACTATTTCCTTAACTGTTCAATTTCTTCAAGAATCCCACTCGGTTGCAATCTTATTCAGTCCCCTCGTATCTTTCTAACACAAGAAACTGACAGTTTTTTTCAGTAGAATATTTACATAGAAATGAGTCAAACTTGTAATAGCTCTAGTGTTAATATTATTGTAACTATGCTCTAAATGCTAGTAATTGTTCTGGTTGTTATCAAAAATTTTCTTTCTATTCGGGAAAACAAATTGAACAAATTTCAATCATTACTGTAATTTTAAAAATGGATTTCCAAAACTTGGAAATCAAATAGACCAAATGAAGATTATATTGCAATACAAAGAGAGCACAAAAACTGAAATTTGACATTACATATTTGTTAATATTGCTTAATAATATTATACCTTTCAATTTCCGATACGTATTTTGTGAAGAATTTTCCGCGTTTCAAGAGATCCGGTGGGGCTTTTCCATTGAACAACAATCCATCATTGACGAGTTTTTCAAGTACCAGCCTTGCTAGTTCACCCATATACATTCCAGATATTGTTTTCTCAAATAGTTGTTTTTTAGGATTTAGCGAGGACTCGTCGATCGAACGATCGAATTCCGTAAGGACGGAATCGAGAACACCACCCTCGCCGAAGGCACCCCATTCCGTGTTGATCACCATATGTGACTTTTCCGTCGAATAATTACCGGGAATTGCGCATTTTGCATTTTCAGTTTTCTCTACGTAACATGCGTTGGTCCCAGTACCTGGAAAATGAAATCAGTATGAAAAAATATCAAATAATTGAAGGGTTTTGCTTATAAATGTTTTATATTAACATAATATAATCTGCTAATCTCAGGAGACCAGTAATTGAATCTTTTATCTTGCATGTAACACAGAATAGTCAATTTATTCTTATTAGAGTATAACAGTATATTACATTACTCAGGCAGAAAAATCAAATTTCAAACGGTCAGAATGTTTGACTTTTCTGCCTGTGTGGTAAATACTATTTTTCTTTATAACCAGTCGATGCTAGAATTACTCTGCTAGAATTTCAGCAGATCATTGATGTCAGACTTTCTGCCTTAAAATCAGAAAAGCAGATATAATTTTTAAAGCAGAAAGTTGGCTCGTACTTTTGATTTAGGTATAAAGAAAATATAATTTACGTAATGATTTTCATTTGTTACGTACCGACGATCAGTCCAATACGACAGTTCCTATTTTTCCAAGCACATGACATCAGAGTACCCGTCGTGTCATTGAGAATAGCGCATACATCGATTTTTACATCCTGAAGAGAAAAGATTTTCTTACTCAGTTCTGGTTAACTACTGGCGATTGTTTCAAATGCCGTTACATACATTTCTCCTCTGAATCGCTTCTTCCAGCAAAGCGACAACGTCTTCGCCGATAACACCGGAAACATTAAAACCTTTCGTCCATCTAACCAGAAAACCCTTGGTGAGACCGTGCTGAGTGAGCGGAAAACTGAAAGTGAATCCAAGGGGGAGCACTTGGTCCTGCATGTTGAGATCTTGAACGAACAACGCCAAGCACTGAGCTATATGATCGAACAGCTGTACGCTCGTGCCGAGCATAAGTTGTTGCGGAATGGCAAAAATTTTGCTCTTCATGTCGAAATTTTGTCCATCCAAAGTGATCAGCAGTACACGAAAATTCGTTCCTCCGAGATCCAAGGCAAGGAAGTTGCCTTTTTCTGAAATGAAAATCATAATTAATTTGTTGTTTTACATTATAATGTATTTTATTATAAATATAAATTCAATTATAATTTAATTAACTTGTTTATCAATAATAATAATGATAATATGTGTTACACATTGTTGTTATTAAACATCATATAATATATGATTATCAATTTTTTTTAATAAATTTCTTAAAATTATTCCTCTTACCAGTCCCGTTTGGTAAATCTTGTACGTAAGTGGTAAAGCATTTGACCACCGCATCGTTATGAGTTTCCTTGTTGAGTCCTCTTTCGATCTCACAGGAAAGTTTTTGCATAACAGTTTTCAACTGATCATTGGTCAGTATGAGACCTTTGCAGGCCTCTCGTATCTGAAATATATGATACCATCGATCAATATTTTAGAAAAATAACAATAAAAAGAAATAAAATTTAATATTATTTTTATAATATTAAAATATTTTATCTGCGTTCAGAAGCAGAGTGTACAGACGAGAGTGGCGATTACGTAACCGCGGAAAGGTTTGAATTCGGTGAAAAATCTCAGGAAAAATTTTTCATATCGATCCGGCAACGCAATTTTCCGGCGTTCGTTATCGCACGTGGGGTGTCCTTGAATTCCACGCTGTACAATTAGCCGAGCATTTTAATGGGTGAAATGACGCGCGCATATAACAACAGAACGCCGCGAACACGTGACTAGTCATTGCATAATCCTAACTATTTTTCACGACTTCGAGACTGTGACGTGTTTACGTATCCCCGAGGTTCGTTGTACGTTACCGAGTCGAATTTTGCGGAAGAGTAAGAAATAAGAGAAAAAAAACACGCAACGAAAGAACGAAACGAGCCTATACGCTCGTGCATTTGGGTCAAAACAAAATACCCCGATGCAGAGATCGATAATTCCGTTTTATACACACTGAGTCGTAGTATCTGCGCTTGTTTAGTTTTATTATTCTCACCACGGGGAGTTCTTTACTGTGTGTTTTCCCGTCCGATCTTCGCACGAAAACAAGAACGATCGAACAAATTAGAAAAATAATATAAAAGCATGACCTTTCGTCTCTAACAATACTCCCTTATCATCATTGATTTGGGAAATATAGTCAGGAAACCCCTAATGAAATTAAAAAAAAATGATTTGTAACTCAAAACTGTTGCTCAGTTCAAAAAAATGTTAATTTTTTACAGGGTTCGTTGAGACGAACATTTTGGCGTGAAATACGTTTCTCTATCATCACTAGTTTGAGAGATACTGTAAAAAAAGGAATTGAAAAATTAAATTACTCGAAAACAGCTGTTCAAAAAAAAGTACAGAAACCTTATTTTGTAGAGCTTAAAAAACAAATTTCGATGCTAATTCTAACCCTCTATCTTTGATGGTTCTCGAGATATAAGAAAAACGTTTTTAGGAGGTAAAATTTAAGAGGTGAATGAACAATTCGAAAAATGAATGAACAATTGAGAAAACAATAATAGAATAAGAGAATCAAACAATTGAAATAAAAAAAAACGACGTTTCCTAGAAGTTAAAGTATGTCAAGAAGTTATTGAAAATAATGAAAATATAATAATAAAGCACGAAATTATGTTGACAAGAAATACTCGAAATACGTTTGATCCTTTTTTATTACAATTTTTTCTTATTCTACTGTCTGTTACTATTTTTCTATCTGTCAGATTTTTGAAAATAAGAAACGAGTTTTTATAGGTAAATAGGTCGGTATAGGTTAGATTTTTGTTTGCAGTTACACCGTTCAAAAATTGTATTGGTTAAAATATTTTCGAGTCTCTACAAAAATATGTTTAAGAGAATGAAATATGAGAAAATTCTCGTAGGTATTTACATATCTAAAATTTGTTTTCATTAATCGAATGTTTTCGTTGTATTATTTTTGTTTCCTTTTCGATTGCACGTGGCTTACTTCTCAGCGAGGGAGAGTAATGTTCGTGACGTCATTGACACACCCGCCTACTGGCCAATGAAAGCCGGCAACGTATGAATGAAGAGGGAATCCGTGAGATATTTTCCTTCGGTTATTCTTGAGTACTATTTATCGCATTACGAGATTTGTATCTTGCAGTTAATATAATTGTTTTAAAAAAAGAGTGAAGAAAAAATTTCTCTAGGTAATTCCCCTGAAGCTATACGCGGCTTGTTTATCCTGGGTAATTTACGAGTACAATTAAAAGCGCGATATATTCCTCGTTCGTTCCCGTACACGAGCGTAACGATAATCGATAATATTCGAAACGCGCGCGAGCGCACACACACGACACAAAACACGCCAAGTTGCGTCAGACACGCACGGGCAACGTTCTAGACAACGTCCCACGTTTCCGAGAAGATCAACGTGTAGGGAACTGTCAGTCGCGATAAAGAACAAACTAAAATATTACCCTAACCTTCGCTGCGGAAACGATTTTTTTCCTGCTCACCGAGTTAAAGGCCGTGAGAGGTTAAAAAATAGAGGAAATATTCACAAATACATTCTCACCCTTCTGTTAATAGTCTCGCGATCCAGTTTCGATGTTTTCATGTTTGATCGTCACTAGTCACGCACGAGAAAAAAAAAAGAAAAATAAGTCGCGACGGAATTGTGCAAGCACTGCGAGGTTACCTCACGTTTGTCATAATCGAGTGAATTCGACAGCGAAAATTATCACGCGGAACGCGAAAAACGTAACGTTCGTAGAATCTAGGGAAGTCGAGCTAACCCAATCGACGTACCGCGGACGAATGAACGAACGACCGCGTTGAGGAGAAATCGTCGACTCGCGTCCTGAGCCTCTAACTGCGAGCACACCGGAGAGTAAAGGAAGGGTGGGAGATGTACGGATAGCGGGTGGTGTGTTTCCTACTCTCCGAACGCGACAAAATATTTTTCCAAACGTATATTTTCAGATCGATCTCAGAATTCGTATCTGAATCGCTAATCTTTTTTTAAAATAATTTTCCTGCTTTTTATCTACAGTCGAGATTGTTCGGACGATAAAAATATTTAAAGACGAAAGTTAAATTTTTAATATGCTATTCTTCAATGAAAAATATTATATTTTTTTCATACCGCTTGATCCACTCGTACGCATCTACTATAATCGCGTTTATAGTTTCTCAGTGCAGGAATGTCAAACTTTCTACCCTTGTAGTATAATATACTATGTATTTAGGACTATTTTTCTTAGATTTTAGCTTATAGAACAACGAATTGGTTAACAATTGTGTAAAATGGATGAAAATTATAACACCTAATCACCTATCATTTTTTTATTTCCCGAGAAAGAGAAAGATTTTTAAATTGAAAATTGAGTCTAACAAGGAAAAATGGAATTAGCCAAATTTCGAGCCGTGAGTATTTCCAGCTAATTCAGTATATCATCGTGTTAAAATGACTTTGAGCGCAACTGTAAATCCATTATTTCCGCTGGAATTACCGTACAATCTCGGGAGACGCGGTTTTAAAGTCGACAGTCCAAAACGTCAAATTTCGAGTGGTCGAACGACAAGCGCAAACCGGATGACCGACAAATTATCGTCGAAGATAAGAGAGCTCGTTCATTCCGTGGATTAATAACGTCACGACGTTGGCAAGGGAGTGTTCGAATGCGAAGCGTGTGACCTCTGTCAAGGGCATTGGAAATATAACATCTCGCGTAAGATTCCTTACGTTGCAAACGACGCGGTGGGTTATCGCGAAGATTAATTTTTATCGGGACTGAATTTTGAACTCTTCAATTTAATCGGAGATTCATTTTTCGAGGGCCAATTAGCGCAATCGTTTCGATTGGTTGTCTCGCGGAGGCTCGTTCGAACTCGTCGAATTAGGTTAGATTTTTCAATTTCCTCGGATTAGGTTATACTTCACGAATTTCGATTTATCGATAAGATCGTTTGCTCGCGTGCATGCCAGACGTCACGTAAAACGTCCCGTGCGGGGGTTCCCGTAGATTTCGACTCTCGCGCGGGGTATTGCGTTATACGAATATTCGTCATCGGAACCTCTTTCGTACGGTTAACAAGGGATACGGAATTTATATCACATCGACGCGCAACCTACCGCAATGAGAGTCGATTTATCGATTTGTACTTTGAACCGAACCTTCGTGAACGAATTCGATCGAGACAATAAGTCTAATTAGAGAGAGACAGCAACCGGGATGGAAATTTCTCGAAGAATTTTATAAACAATCACCAAACGCGGTATAACCTTATTTTTGTTTTGAGGTTACACACTCGTATGATTTAAAGAGATTAAATTTTTAAAAAATTCATTGAAAAATCTTTAACCTTGAATAAGTTGAAAATTTGGTTTAAAAAATCAATTTTTTTAATTAAAAAAAAAACGATTCGTTAAAAGTAGAAGATTTAGAGTTAATGTTTCTTGATATCTCTAATTTTATTGAGGAGTATTGGAACGAGTTTGATATCGATCGAGAGCTGGATTCCTCTGCTCTCTGATGTAATATCGTTCTAACCGCGTTTCGATATTCATCTGTATGTATATTGCTCAAGTTTTGAGCCACACTGTTCACGTTCGCGGGAGAAAGCGAGTAGCGCGTATCTCGGAACGAAAGTTCAAACTAGTCGATTAAGGTTGTCTCGATGGTACCCAATGGTTCATGATAAAATTAAGATTTTTTTTCGATAAAATAAAGTTTAGTGGTTAAATTAATAATTTCAATTTGAATTATACCTAAGGCTATTTTTGAACACGTTTGTTTATTTACTGAATGACTATACCGAATATATTTTTCCGAACACTGGAAAACTGGCAACAATGGCAAATATTTTTGTGAATGGTGACTTTGAATTCAAATATTTTTGAAAATACACGTCAAAATACGTTTTCAATCATTTTTATGTAATTTACGTGTATTGACTAACAGAAAGAGTTGTTCAAAATAGTACATTACCCTGCAAGGGCAGAAAGTTTTACATTCCTGCACTGGAAAACTGTCACCGCTGTTATAGATGGCGTAGTAATTCTAGCACTGCATAAATTACAGACTTTCTACTTTAAAATCGAAGTGGAAGATACGTACTTTCGACTAAGGTAAAAAAAAATTAAATTTATATGTATTTTTTAGTGACTAATAACACAAAAAATTTCATTTTCGATGTTTAAATGTCTATCGAAAAGCACGAATAAAACATTTTTTTGTCCACGAGCGGGCATCGATAATTTTTTTTCTCCGAATGTATGACGCAGCGGAACGCACTGATTACGTCACGTGGATGAACTGTTGCAACGGTGAGAAGTCGTCACGAACGATAAGTTTTCGCGAAAAAATATCGATACCGACAATCGGACTTCTCTCGACACCCGCGCGCACGGTGTCAAACGAAAGAACAAAATAATAACAGTTTTGTAATACGCCGTTAATCTGGCTGACATAACGAGCGAGGGAAAAAATTAATTCTAATGTCAAGGCGACCGGATTTGCTCTCGTAATTATCGCGCGCTTATGAATCATCGTGAGATACATCCGCTGAGATTGGTTCCGTGCTGAAAAATGCATATTAGTCTTTCTAGCGAATCCGTCTTTATCGAAATCGCGTTTCCCTGTTTTTTACATTTATCGATTTGACGATTCTCACGTTCGCGATTACCGGGAAAAATAGAATTTTATATTGTTTACATTCGTGATTTCCATAAATCTGACTAAACCTTTAAAACTTTAATAATTTCATAAATAAATATAAAAACTGATTTTTATAATTATAAATGCATCTAGACGTCTTGAAACAAAAATTCAATCGCTATCTTCATCAATATCGGTATTCCTTCGATATACCGATCAGCCCAATCCATCTCGAGTGAAAAATCATGTTCAGTTTTTAAATTTCGATATTGTGTATTGATATGTACATTTTCATGTCTAAATGCAAAACTCGAGTACAAATACCGAATACGACTAAGGGCCAATTTCTGAATTTGAATTTCTTTTTTATGAAACCGAGTTTGAAGAACTACCAACATAAAAAAAGTAACTAGCGTAATGAATTTTATTAACATGTTTAAATGTGTTTACAAAATAATTTTCTCATTATTACTTCATGAGTATTGAGAAAATAGTTATATCAATAAATAAATGATATATTAGATATTTTAATATCCAATAAAATGGCACAAATTTTATATTATTGTCAAAAAATTATTTAGATGGGAAAATAATCCTGAGGTGTTCAATCACCCGAATTATTTTAATATTATAAACATTCAAATAAAAATGCTACACTTGATTTATTCAATAGTCTAAATAATCATTTTCGATTATATTTGTATATTAATCATTTTTTTAACCTTTTTTTTGAATTTCGAAAACACACCTGAACGTGAACATATTGAGAGTATTGTGAGTAATTTCGCTAGTTACTTTTTTTTATATTGGCAGTTCTTTAAGGTCAATTTTGACGAACTCGGATTGAAAACTGGCGCTAAAATATTATTTTTAGTATTAATATTCAGCTAGAATTAATTCTATCATCATTCCTTTCACAAATATTCCAAATAGAAATGACAAAATGAAAAAGTTAAATTACATGAAAACTATTGTTTATATCAGACAAAGTATGGAGACCCTTTTCATGGAGCCTAAAAAAACAAATTTTCATGCTAATTCGAACTCTCTATCTTTGATGGTTCTCGGAACACTCGCAAAAAAACGTTCCGCGAATCGGTGCACGAATTTCATACTATCCGACCTAAAATCGAAACCGAAAGTGGGTAGAGAAAATGAAATTGAAGTTGTAGGAGAGAATTGACATTTGGAGAGACGGAGAATCGATTTAAAGGACCGAGAAATGCGCGCATGCGCGGTTCGCCCGAGTCTCCCCGTACGCACACGTGCTCGGCCGAACTCGTTCGGACTGGTTCTGCGCCGCGAACCTAACCGCCAATGCCGCCATGAGATCGGGAGTAGCGATTGGGGAGTCCACGAGGTTCTCGTGGCGATAACTTACGAGCTTATCGACCGTCAGTATCCTCATACTGGAACCGTTTTTCGTTTCCTCGTGCACGCGTGACGTCAGTTCCTCGATAATGGCGTAATTCCCTTTCTGATCACAGGGTGAACAACATTCACCGAATTTCCTCGATCGCGATTCGTCCGCGCGCACCGGTCACTGCTTGCTCGCGTCGCCAACGAGAATCGCGTAAACAAAGTGAGAGAAGCGCACTCGATCCACGTTAGACCGTGACTGTCTTTAATTCGGACGCGAGAACGTGCATGCGGCCACCGTCACACGATTCTACGACACAGTGTGTCAGGAAGTGCGCCTCGACCAATCAACTGGCACCTTCAAGGACGCCTCGTGGATTTTACCGACCGGCCAATGGCGCGTCTGTTAGACGGAGACGCGAGAAATCTACCGATTAGAAAACGAAGAAAAAAAAGTCGCCTGTACGTTTGCGGTTTGCGCAAAAAGATCGTCGAAAGAAAAAGCCGTGGGGAGTGACTCGAGAATTTAAATTAGTCTTAATCGCAATTCTCTTGCGAGATAGGTAAATCGATTTACGGTACGATATCGATTGTAAAAACTTGATAAATTTGGATGATCCCCC
>NCVS01000071.1:46391-75078 GCA_003055095.1 Goniozus legneri
CGGAAATGAGTTTCTGCGAATTTTTTATTCGTCATATCTCATAACTGACTGTCAAAATAGACGAATCTCGTACCATGGCCCGAACGAATCGACGCATGCGTAACTCTCTGCTCATTGAAAAAAGGCCACGAAGGTTACGTACACACATTATGTGCGATGTTATAATCGGTATTCGCATACACATACCGGAACTGTGAATCTCCTTTGACCGTTTCCGATTGTTTTTCGCGTCGTAAAGGTAAAGGATCCGATTACTGACATTTTGAGATTATCAGATTTTATTATGTTAGTGTAATAAATCTGAAATTAATCTCCAAACAAAAACTAATAGCTTTATGAATTAGACTAGGAGCATTTCTTTTAAATACCTCTATTTATAGTCGCATCAATTATAATATTAATGGCGACTAAAATATACAGAGTTATAGACAATGAATATTAATATAAATATGATAAAATATGATATATTTATATTAATTTTTTTATCGAACATATACTATGTTTCATAAATTTTATAATTAGTGTAAGTAGTATAGATATTGGCCAGTTGACAAGTGATTGGCCTTGTGGGCAATCGATGTTATGATTACTATATGATAGTCATTGACATTACGTTTTGAACAACCGGCAGGCATTCACATGTTATCACAGTCAGCCAAAGAATCAATTTTTGTGTTATTTATTCACTAAGTTTATATTGGTTTAAATTCAAAAGTATTGTTTTGAAAATACCAAGAGTGGAAAAAAACTATTCCGAAAAAAATATAGAAGATGTCATTGATTTATTGTTAGTGAAAAATGGAATGTCAATAATTGCAGCTGCAAGAAAATATGAACGACGCTTCAAGTTGGAATCACTCACGCGTTTGTGAAATCATGCTCCAGGGCCAACTCCTGTATTAGGACAAAGTGGAAAAGTTGATTTAGTTGAGTGGATAATTAATTGTCAACGAAGAAGCTTTCTTAGAGGAAAAATCAATATACGAGCCGCTGTCGAAGAATATTTGGATCAAAACCAAATGAAAAATCCTTTTCCTAACAATTTTCCAGAAACAGAATGGCATAGAGCTTTTTTAATAAGAAATCCGATTCTCACCGAAAATTTTTCGGGAAGTATTGCCCGTTCTGGCATGTCAATGAAGATGATATTAGATGTACACAGTTATTCGTTTGATAATAATTATTTAGATATATAAAAAGATCCAACTCGTATTTTCAATGACGATGAAGCTAATTTCACGGTATATCCAAATATAGAGACTGTGATAGTCGCTCGTGACACACGGGAAGTTTATGAAGCTGATGAGGGCGATATCAAATTAAATTGTTAATTAATTAAACTACTATGTACGTATAGTACATGTGAAACAATAACTCCTTCAGCTCATGTATTATCATGTCAAGTATCACCTTATACAATTGAGGATTCAATACCCCACGATTGGGGAAGAAATATTTTGCGAATATTTGAAAAATATTTCTCATCCGCATTTTATAAAAGAAAAGATAACATTGCCTGTTATTTTATTTGTAGATTGTCACAGTATCCATATTACTTTAGACGTTAGTCACCATTATCAAGAATTAGAAATAATTCTTATTTGCCTTCATCCTAATTTAACAAGGTTATTACAAATTGCCGATGTTGCAGCATTTAAACCTATCAAAAGTATGTAGAAAAAGAGTGATGACTCTGCTGTTTACTCAAAGTGTTTTGGTGCGGTGGATAACAACTCCAAATAAAATTATACCAATTGTCCATCTGCTACTACAACAGTATCATTTGACACATTTGTCAAAGTTGTTGAAAACAATTTATTGAAACCATTAGAATCATTCTCTTTTAATGTAATCAGTAGTGAAAATAAATCTAAAGAATTTTTAATTCTTCGTCAGTTATTGAAAGAATATCAAAATATGTAGTATGAAATGTGTTGATTATAACACTGATTTACAATCAGAAAGGGATTCATGGATTGACAGTGATATATATGAGATGTGTCAGACTTATATATGAGAATTGTATTACACAATTCAGCGAGTTTTCCTTTGAAAAATTCCAGTAAAAAAGTTGGATATTTTGAAATATATAAAATTAAATAATGTTGATACTTTGATATAGAAAAATATAGTTTTCACTTTGTACAGATTTGTGCTCATTTTCAAATTCATAAAATAAAAGCAATCGCTATACTGTTTACCCTAGATTAAAAATTCGAACTAATCTTTTAAAATCCAATTCGGCACCTATGCACTTATCATCCTAAGATTCTAATGCCTAGCACCTTGTTTAAAATTATTTACAATTAAAATCAAATCAAATTAACCTTCTAAAAGCCGATTTTAACAGATTTTTTTCTGACCTTTAAAAATCCCTATCAAATTATCACCCTATCATTTTAACCCTCTAACACCCTCAAAAATAGCCTTGTTGCGGTCTACTAAGATGATAATCTATTCATATATCTTTTATTATATTTTAAGATTACCAGATTATAATAATATTAGATAAGTTTAACACCCTAATACTCTCAAAAATATACCTCTTATAGTCTAGTAAAATTATAATCAAATCATATATTTTTCATTCGATGCGTACACTCATATGATATGAAATAAATCAGTTACATTCACTCAAATTCAGTTAATTCCACTCAAATTTCAATAAAAAAACAACTGAAATTGTCACTTTTATCTTTGAGTCTATTTTTTACTTAGATAATCGAATTGGTTGTGGTGTTAGTGTATTAGAACTCATATTCTTAACGTTTTTTTGAATGTAAAATGAATTCTTTTTGATTTAGAAAAGTCAGTAATTGGGTCCTTCACGATATCTAATGATACCTGATGTTTCTTCTTTACGTTATCAATTAAAAAATGTTTGCCTTTTCGGGTATTGATGGGATGCCCCCCATCTTCGTATCATTCTCTTTGTCACAGCATTGACTTCGTATGAAAAAGTTAAATCGCTGGAAATCACGCAGTAATTATCAACAATATGCAAGATGAGATTGTTAATTAAATTCGTTCATTTTTTCTTTCGATTCAGAAATTCTATTACCATTTTGAATTGCATAGTTTTCTCGTCGTTCGATTGCGTCTGATCCATTTCTACGCTGTAATTTCGATGTTATTCTGAATTTAAATACGAAAGTTATGTCAAAAAACAAACAGATAGTGAAGTTTGCAGTAATTGAAAATCACGATTCGAGTTTTATTGTAACTGTGAAGCTCGTTGTAAAGGATTTTACTAATTGACGGTAACATGTAATCTCGGGAGCAACTAACTTCTGATTGTCGAAATTCAATTAATATGTTACAAGGATCATTGATTACAACGCGAATAAGTCTCAACAGTACGATGAGAAAAAGAATTTGTTGGATCGACTAAATATATTTAGTTAATTTTCGTTCATTTGATTCAGCGAAGGAAAAAATAGATAACAATAAAAGTAATAAAAATAAAGAAAACTAACAAAAGTATTTATTCGTAGCGAATGAACATACCGTCCACATTATAAAATAAAAAAATTTGTACAGTTGATATTACGAACAGTCAGGTAAAAAAAAATAATCTAATAAACTACCTAAATGAATGAATGAGCTAAATGAATATTGTGACACAATGCAATCATACAATACAATAACAATACAATATAATACGATAAAATCATTTTTAAATAAAGAATACATTTCGATCGATTCTGACATGTTTTCAATACTCGAAATTGAGTAATTCATTTTAATTTTCGCAGCGATATATGATTATGTTATAGTAAATTACGTGTGTAGAGTCAAATCCTGGTCCCTTAAGAAATTTTTCAGTGATTCAAATAATAGCAGGTGTGCAGCTATTCTTACTTACGATGTAGTATATTGCATTTCAAGAATAGCAAAATTAGAAAGAAAGCTATTTATTGATAGAAAAAATATACATTTAATTGTACGAAATTGTAGCAAAATTCCTTCAAATATTTGTTTTTCTTTATTAATATACAGAAGTGCCTTACAACAAAATGTAGAATTCATAAAAAACTATAAAGTAGTTGATCCAAATAATTTTTCAAAAATAAATTTGATTGATTAATTACCAATAATTACCAATAAAAAAATAATAATGATAATAATATAGATAATTATTATTTTCTAATTATAATTTTGTTATTTACAGTTTTGTTACCGTAACTAAAATATTCATTTCATTAATAATGCCGAATAACGAATATTCAAAACTAAATATTCAATTAGCAGCCTGTGCGGTCGAATAATTTAGTCAAATATAAATTTGCAACGTTTCAACAAAATCTTTTTCTCAGTGTGAATTGAAAGCAATTGATTTATACCCCTCTGAACTCGTTCGTCATATGATGAGCCTCGTTGGAACCTCCCACTTCTTCCGACTTTTTACTGCAACACTTGCACAGTTTGCTTAGTATGGATCTTTTCTTGGTTTTCATATTCGCGTTTCAATCTATCGATTCTTTTCTCTCGTTCGGTGACACTTTCTGTCCTACGTACGACGATAACGCGACAAGAAAATTCCGTTGTTTTTCAAGCGATTTTCGCGATATCTAAAAATGCAAGTGACATTTCATGGTGAAAGACGCGTTTGCGTGCCGCATTGAATGTCAAGTGCAACGGGAGTACGATGTGCGCCTGAGCAGGACAGTACGACCTGTCAACGCATTTTTCGGCACGAAATTTGAAATGGGTAATATTCCAAAAGACTTCCAAAGCTTTTCAGATGCGATTTTGCATAGGGGTAGTTTTTATGAACATCACCCTAAAATACCAATTCATTTGCAATTTCATTTTTTTCATTCATTCGTTTTGGAATTCATTTACTCAAATACACCCCCTAAAACACTTTTCAAGTTAACCCTCAAAAAATGATTTTTTACGAATACTCTAAAAAGTATTTAAGATAGAGAAAGTTATTGAGTTGAATTACATATATGTATATATATTTCATTAAAATTCTTGCTAGGCTTGCTGAAGGATTTTCTGTTTTTTATTTATGCTATTCCGCAAATTACATGCTCTTTATTTACATATGTTATTAATGTAATTTGAAATTTTTTAAGGAAAAGAATAAAGCTTTATTATTGTTATTATTCACACAGAGAGTTGGGATCAGAAACAAAATTTGTATTTTTATAAGCTCAGAAAAGAGGTATTTTGCCTTTTTATAACAAAAACAATAGTTTTTGTCATTTTACTTTTACATGTATTTTTTGCGACAAAATATTCATCTTATTGAGCTCTATAACAAATATTCAAAAAATTTCTCAATAAAATTAAAATTTAGATGAATAAATAGTAGAAAATTAGTAAATTTCCTCAATATTACTTTTGGAGTAATTTATTTATTTGTAAACATTTCATTGGTATACATCTGTACTTCATGATAATATTATTTTTTTCAGTAACTTTCATGATACTTATCACAGTATCTATTTATTTACAAGAAAATTATTTTTATTGTATTTAAATCAAAACTATTGATAATATTGAGATACCCCATTAGTTGTTGTTTATAAAACTCGACAAAACAAATATTCTTGCTAAAAAGATTACCAATTATCTATTACCTATTATGAATAATTTGTAAAACAGTCAAAAACCCATAAGAAAATAAAAAAAAATCGTTATAATTCAAGTACTGTTCCTTATATTGAAAAAATATCGGTATATTTTCTTTAGAGCTCACCAAGACGAACTTTCTATTATTATTTTTTCAAAATACATTGTAAAAAAGTGTCGTGTTCGTGATATTCGCAAAAAACGTTTCTTCTTATATCGTTAATGACTATCCATATCATGTGCAGAATTACAGCTTGAAAGCTCGGAGGTTGCTCTTGGAACGATAGCTTTTGAAATTTTCATCACACGTGTAACGCAAAATATCGCAACGCAATAGTTACATCCACATGCATGGATATACAGCCATCTATCTCGATAATATTGAACGTCATTATCAAAATTTATACCTTTATTGTTCGGTTATATGAGCATGAAATACACCACTGATTATTACTTTTTGCCGACAGCTGAGACTTTAAACATTCTCATAGATGGAAAAACAGGCGAATAAAACAATTTAAAGACCTGTTATCTCGTTCTTTCGTTCTTACACGACGACATAAAGTTTTACGACTTTAAATGTTTTTACTATATCGAAGTAGAACAAAGAGGAGCTTAACGCGATTTTTTCGAAAGAAAAGTTGACAAAAGACCAAATTGCCTGTCGAAACATTCGTCGTTGTTCTTCCGTGACAGAGTATTCTCGTTTCCAATGAGTTTTCTCATTGCGAAAATAAAACCACGTACTTATTACAAAACTTCCAAGGCGAATCGATCAATGAGATGTTAGGTCGATTAAAAATTGCGCCTCTTTATCGCTCTGCCAAGAGCTGTCATATATTCCGATGTCAATTCCTGACTTGTTATCCCGATCGATCCATTTCTGTACCATCGGATCCCGATCCAAAGAACGATCTAACATTTTTCGATTCGCGAACGGCTCTGCCCGGTTTTTCATCCGCCTGATTATCGCACTCTGCGGTTTTCTTTTTATTTTCCTCTCCTTTTTTTTCCTACAGTCGAACTTACGCAATCGCCCGAGGTAAGAAAACAACGAGAAACTCTGTCGCTTCGACATTCAAGGGCGGTCAACAGACTTGGCGAACATAACTACTCACCGATTGATCTATGTGCTCCCATTTCTCCGCTAGGTAGTTCCAAGTTTCCTCCACCATATCGGGCGTGACCTCTGGGACGACCTCGAAATCGACGCTTGACGAGAAAAAATCACGCGGCAGTGGAAGAGAAAGAGAAATAGCACGTGCGCGATAGACGAGCGTGAACGAGAAGCGAAGAGCACCGCGCGCGATCTGGCCACCTCTTTAGAGGACACTGAGAGAGCTTTGGCATGCGTCGTTGTGTGTAGCTAGAGCAAAAAACCTACTCTCGCTATTCCGATTAACACACGGTTACTACATATATGTATATCCGCGTCGAGAGGATATTTTGGCTTGAACGTCTTTAATAACTTCTCCCGCTTTGAAGTTCTTGGCGCGCTAAGGAACGGAATTAGCGGGCGCTTGGGGGCCCCAGAAAAACAATTGAAAATTCCTTTTTACAACAAACGACAATCATTACGAATTGTTTGTTACAGGAGTCTTTAAAAAATTGAAAAACAATAATTATTATTATTTTCTTTTTTAATTATTATTCATTATTAATTTCTTACGTGTTGTAATCATTTATTGTTGCAACAATCACAAATTATTTGTAGCAAATTCCTTAAAAAATGAAGAAACATGAAAAAACTGAATAATAATTTATTTTTAAAAATCCTTTAAATTCATTTATTATATTTTGCGTTATAAGAAATTTTTGTCAGAAGCCTTTTAAATTAATAATAATATTGAAATTATTAAATTTAACCTGACAGGGATTAAAATATAACGAAATTATAACGATTCTATAGAAATAGTGCTTCGTATTATGTGTACTTTGAGATAGTGGCTTGTTAATGAATAAAATTAATGACTAATGAGCTTTTAGGAAAACCTAAAAACAATTTTTAAATCTTTTGTACGTGATCAGAACTTTGTCAAAATTTTTTCAAATGAGTACTAACAGCATTGAAATGGTCATATCTAATATATCGAAAATTAAAATATCAAAATATGAAGATATCCTGATAATTCCACAAACGTTGTAAATATAGTACATCGTGCTATAACTATATTGAATAGTAATTTAAAAATCATGTTATAATTGCAAATTTTATTTTTTTGAATGAAATATTATTTTTAAAAACGTGTGTATCACTCGACTCAGAATTTCCTAATTAATAAGTTGTCGATAATTTGATAGAATTGTAAAAAAATTAATTTGGGACACCAACTACATTAACGACTACATGACTTTTTTACTCTTGGCTCTTGTCTTTGTATAATTTATTTTCTCTCTCGAAATAGAAATAGTTGTTTCCCTTGTTTTCACAATAGAGAAGAAAATTCATTATTATATACTTATTTAAATTATATGTATTATATTATATTTATATATATTTCATCACATTAGTTATAAAAAATATTTGAAATTATTTACGCGCAAAGAAATTTTTCTCATTAAAATCATAAATCTAGTTCAAAAGAGCCGTTAATAAGTTATGGCCGATGACAAAGATCGAGTGCAGTTCATAAAAGGTTTGATTTATTCGAATTCCAAACAGATACTGCAGTTGTAAATATGGCTGACGAGGGTTTACTTGTCACAATTCCTGGTGCCGCATTATCTTTGTTACTGTATGAAAATGTTCGCAGTAACGGAGATCAGGTAAAGCGGTATTAATTTTATATCATAGTTGAAATTTATTTCTCCCTGTTGATTATTTTCGGAGAGAAGCCAAATGCGAATAAACCGTATTTCTAACCTCATTATTTATAACTTATGACAGTAGTGCGTTTTCAAATTTTAGCAATATGAAAAGTAAGCTATTTTTTTATTTTGCAGCTGGGTTTTCTTTTAGGTGAAACTGTTACTTATGTAATTAAGAAATTCACTGACTTTGATCACAGAACGGAAAGTGTTGAAATTCATGTCAGTTAGTATTGTTTTATTTTTTCTAGTGTATTTTCTCACTGTATGAAATTCAATTACAAGCTCGATGCAATCTTCTAGATATACAAACTGTGGTAACGTGTCCTTCGTACAGCATCTTACAAGATGGTTGCGGTACAATTAACAAAGACGTATTAAACGATTTTCTGAAAGATAAAAAGCAGCTAGTTGTTGGATGGTTTCGTTATAGGCCGAATGCTTCGCTCTTAATGACTTTCAAAGATAAAATTCTTCACAAACAATTTTCCAACTATTTTGTGCAATTTAACAAATCAAAGGAAGAAAACTTTCTAACTTGTCTTTTAACGTCTTCTTTGAATGGCACGAGAGGTACTCATAAATTTAAACATTTATTCTTAAGATGTAAGAGAAGGTAAGTGTACAGTTATTTATTGCGTTAATATCTTCCATGAAAATCATAATTTGTATTAATTGCAGCTCTTATGAATCTGTTCAATTAAAAATACACAATTTGGGTCATGATGCATCCAGGCACGATGGTTCCGATTATAAAATTTCTCCAGCTATGAAATCATTAGACGAAATTGATATTTTGCAACGAATTGTGCCACTTAAACAGTATTTATCCATCGATTATTATTTATTAATATACATGTTTAATTTACTAAAAGATTTCAAACATTATTCACAGTTTGGAGGTAAGGACTTCAGGAATGAATCCTGCTATGATCATTCATGAAAGAGCAGAAAAATATTTAAAATCTTTAATACCAAGAGTTAGTGAATCTGAACGGAAGGTTGTCGAATTACAAAAACAATTTCAAGAATTGCAACAAAAATTATTAAGTCGTAAGAGAAATATTAATATGAATACGATATTAAATTCGTCACCCAAGGATTCTGAATTGCAACAGAATACTTCCACCTGTGATACAGCTGGAGTTGATTCTGATAATGAAATCAATAAAACGCCGAATAAGAGTTCCAAAGTAGTCGAAGATCTCAGTTTGAATGAATCGCGTTCTTCATCCCATGTAAGTTAAAAAATTTAGTTTCGTAGTAAGATCAAATGATTTTAATACTATTACGAAAAATATTTCATTCAGAATCAAAAAATAATAACGAACAAAAGATGGACCGCGTCTGCTCAAGGAGCAAAGAGCGTCAGCCATGAACGCATGCGAAAAACGCAACAGAATAATTCGATTTGTAAAATGGATATAAATGTAAATAGCATAGGCACAAAAATGGCCGATGGCCGTCAACTTAACAAATTTAGTTCTAAAACGAAAAAAGAAAAGAGTACTTTAAGTATCAGAAATACTATTGAAAAACCGCCGGAAAAAAAGCCTGCGGAAACGAATAACGTTGGAGAAATATGTTTTAAATAACTAAATATTTGAAATGATATCTAAATATTGTGTTAACACTTTTCAAGAGTCTCGATTTATACTTGATATCGTTCCCTAAACGTTTCGACATACATTTACGAAAAGTGTTGAAAACTCGTTCAAACGTTGTTATGTTATCAATATATTTTAGTAATACTATTTTTGACTTATTAAATCAGAATTCGCAAACTAATTATTATCGTATAACAAGACAGTTTTTAAAAAACTTAATGAGTCTGAAAACTTTTGATTTTCTATTTCCTTTCCATTTATTATTACATCATTCTCAAATGTGGAATGTATGGGGTTACAAAGGATTTCTACATCTCAGAATTAGAAATTAATAATGAATAACTGTTGAAGTTTTAAACTAATCGACAGTCCTTCACAGTGATAAATAGATAAAAAATGCAACAGACGATAGTCAGTGTTCATAAGTATTTTTAAAATGCTTTAAGATTAAAGTATATCAGCAGGATGATTCGGTACACCAGTGACTTCCCATATTGTTGCTGCCAATCTTCTCGAATGCTCGAGGATGCAAGAGGATGTTGCCAATCCAAGGTGCACGCAATATAACTCGTAAATCCTTATCTTACTTGACGATATTTTTGGAAAATACAATTCCGCCATCTTTTTATAATAATCTCCGCACAGTATTCCAGATACAGAAGAATTCTTCGTACTATTGTTCATATACGCTTTATTTTTCAACGGCGAACCCTTTGGTGAAATACAAATATATGATATAATTCTTATAGAAATTATTTAAATAAAATTTATTTTCTTACCGAACTGTCTTCGAACCATAAGAAATAAGCATAATTGAATGTAGTATCCTTCCACATAACCGAAGTATGTCCTTCCTGTAAGTGCTTTCTACTTTGCTCAACCATAGACCATATCTAAATTTAAGAAATATTAAGATCATTTAAATTTCAAATACACAATTTGAAGTTTTAAGTTGGCCTACTCTTTAGCAAAATCAACTTACTTTCTTTTTCGTGAGTGCAAGTGTTTCCGGACTCGTAAAATCCAAAGTCGGTGCAATCATCCTATGAGTTGTTCGGTCGATGTATATAAAATGAACAAGTCCTGGAAATTCTTCAAGATATTTGTTGATTGTTAGGGAAGTTCTCGTAGATGGAATAACATTAAGGACATATACTCAACAAATGATTAATTACGTGAAAATAATCAATGTAGCATATAAAGGATATGATCCGAGTGTAAAATTCTTCAGTGCCTTAACTTTTAAAAAATCGCTGAAATCGTTCAATTTCTGCCGTACGAGTTTGTTAACTGTAGTTAATACGTCTAATCCTTGTTTTAAAAATTTTCGATCCAAACATGTCAACCGAAATAATTCTTTCATTGTGTCAATAAATCCAGAAATATTTGATTCAATTTGTAATATCGATTCAGGATCTTTGGATTTCATCAAATCGAGGTATTTTTTTCTAAAGAATTCCCACTTTGCTTGTAATCTACGTTGGCACATATCCACATCGCTACTCATGCCTGATCTGTTTCTTTTCAATCCGTCTAGTACTTTTTTTATCGAAGCATCGAGGAAATCAAACGCTGGTCGCATTTCATCTATATCTCTTTGGAGCTGTAAGTTGTTAATAATATTTAAGTAATGAAAACTTTCGTACAATCCCGATGATATTCCGAGATTGGTGACTTCGGCAATAGTGACGAGATTAATGCCTTCTGCTAATTCAAAAATGTGCACAGAATTGGCAGTATAATTACATTCCGATCCAAGTAAAAATAATTGACTATATAAGCCGTTATTAGTCAAGGATTTATAATCTTCATCGACAGATGATTCTCCGCATCCTGCTGCGAATAATTGATTGAAATTGATTTGATGCTTTTTTATTTGATTTTCTGTTCTTACCAAATAAATTAGTAATATCCTCTGATGTAGGATTTGATAACTTCTCTCCAAGAGGTTTTAGATCTCTCTGATGAAAATCGCTGTCTAAAAGTAGAATATCAGTGCTCTTCATAACCGAATCTCTACTATCCAATCGTCCATTGCTTATATGGCACAACAACAACATCAGAAGTATATCGGAAGCACATAAGTCTTGAGCATTTTTACTAGAATATAAGGATAGAAATTTTTCTTTCACCAAAATCATAACATGTACATTTGAAAATTCTGATTGGGACTTGAGTTTGTCACATGCATCTCGAAGTATTTTCAAAACTGAAGATGCCAGCTCAGCATTTACAACCAGTTGCTCCACTGCTTCTATTAATAAGCTTTGTTCGTTATCTCTCAATTCTGTCCAAGCATCCAAGAGTGATGATACTAGACAAACTTTCTGCTTATCAGTTTTTAAACTGTAAACAGAAGCATATGATGAATGTATTTAATTAATGGTATCAATACTGTTGGTAAACTCACATTGAAACATCTGGTCCACACACATGACGTACTATTGTTATACAAACTCCTAAAATCCTCTTCATAGATTCAACTTCTTCAGAGGAAACATATATAAAGGAGTATCCCATGAACTCATCAAAAACCATATTAGTACCATCGTTACATTTGACAGATGTATATGTATTACCAAATTGAGAAGCCATTACATGTTGAGATGTTACAATCGGAGAAAATAGTTGCATTATTATATTAGGGCTTAATTTTAATTCCGAGTCATCAGCATTCTATAATCCCCAAAAATTTTGTTATAAAATTTAGTTCTATTTATATATTATAGTATATTTACCTGAATTTCGCTAATTAAGCCTTGAAGTATTGCTAATTTTTGTATATGATTAGCAAATTTTTTGTCACATTTTGTAAACAAAACATCATTGAGATTATCAAAAATCAATATACCCATCATTTTGTAAATAAATACTGCAACTCGGCTTGGCTTAGATATTTTTATTGCGATTAATCTTTGAGTTATTCTTTGCTATCATTAATTGATTTTTTAAATAATTCATTTTCTACGTTATGTACATTAGTACGCAACTGTCAAAATTGACATTCTGCTATTTTCTAACACATTGGTAGTTTTGTTTTTCTTGGAGTTCATTTAATATGTCATACTATATTAATCCTATGTCAATTTGAACCGTAAGTTAAGAAGAACTTTTAAGAAAAGAAACTATCAAGTTCTAGATAAGACATGGTAGAAAATATGCATATACATACAAAATATTAAATAATCAAGTTGCTACTTGACTTCAGTGGTGATTTCTGATATGACGTCAGTGTAAAAAATGGCCGAAAGATTAGTAAGAACGTATCTGACGTTCGGATCATCATTATTGTCTATTTATATTTCTTATTAATTTTTATTGGATTCTATTAAATGATTTGACTTACCATTCAACCATTGTATATCATAAATTTTCGAGTGAATTTGAAGTATTGAAATCAAATTTTTATTAGCACATGCATAACGAAACATACAACAGAAATGTCACCAACGCGTGTTGTACTTATGTCATGTGGAAGCTACAATCCTCCTACTAATATGCATTTAAGAATGTTTGGTACATATTCAATTTTCTTATAAAATTCCCTTAATTAAATAAGTAAAATTTGATACTGTGCTTTTTATGTTATGAGTTGTTTACTTAGTTTTAAAAGCCATTGTTTATGTGATATTTACTTTTATAGAAATCGCAAGAGATCATCTGCATAAAATGGGTTCCTGTATAGTAGTTGGCGGTGTCATATCTCCAACGCACGATGCTTATGGAAAAAAAGAGCTTGCGAGTGCAATGCATAGATGTTCAATGTTGAAATTAGCTTTATCCAATAGCGATTGGATTCGACTCAGTAGTTGGGAGACTCGGCAAAATTCATGGACAAGGACTAGAGCGAGCTTACAATATCATCAAAATTTATTGAACTCTGTTATAAATGATTCGAATAATATTAAAAATTTAAATAGCGAAGATTTGGATTGGATACCAGAAAATATTAAAAACAGTAACGATCAATCTCCAATACAGATAAAGTTACTTTGTGGTGGTGATCTCTTAGAAAGTTTTGGAATTTATGGTTTATGGCAAGAAGAAGATGTGAGTTTTTTTGAAGTGAAGTATAAATTGGAAATTTTTAAAATACTAATTTTTTTACAACTCTCAACAGATAGAAACAATTGTTGGACAACATGGTCTTGTAGTAATTACTAGGGAAGGATCCAATCCAAATAAATTTATTTATGATTCGGATATTCTTTCAAAATATATGGTAAGTTATAATTTTAAAAACAATAAGGTACATTAATCTACAATTAATATGTATCATTTAAATTTTCAGTATAATATAGATATTGTAACGGAATGGATTTCAAATGAAATTAGTTCTTCCAGGATACGAAGAGCTTTGAAGCGTGGAGAAAGTGTACGGTATTTAATACACGACGAAGTAATAGATTATATTTATAAAAATGATATATACGAAGCTAAAACACCAACTATGACAATGTGAGTAAATTTCTTCTTCTTTTTAATCGATAATTAGAAATCTTAACTTTTCCTCAGACTTAAATTTGGTAATCAAACTATATCAAGAGAATAATTTTTCTTTTCACGCTGCTCATATACTTTGGATAAAGAAGTAAGTTAGCACTGACTTCCCCTAACACAAAAAATTATCTGACCATTCTATCCAATTATCAAAGCACATACCTCACACCTTCGCCTAGCGACCTAGCAATGGAATCCCCGAGTCCGATCGAAGTAATCTCGATTGACATGCCCGATAGCATACTGCGTAAGAACATTCACAACGCGAATGTCGTACCATTTTCCATGAACAGACGCAACAGCGTCGAAGAGGCCATTCGAACGAAATTAATTAGCACGATTGGTATGGAGAGTGGAAATATCAAGTGCAGCGCGAATGCAAAATCCACCTATCCGGGTCAGGCGAAACAGATTATCGCGACCGAGACGGGCGAATCGCAGATACTAAACGAGGTAGGTTTCACCGATTTCGAAAATTTGGACCGCTTAAGGGAAATCGATATACTCGGCAATACGCGCGAGGAGTCAATAGGCCAGGACACTTTCAAGTTGGCTGTCACTAGCGGTAAATACGATATCGAATACGAGGTACAAATCGCTTCGACGAGCTATGCTTTACTCTCGACCGTCATAGAAAATTCCCCATTATCTATTGAACCAGCAGGTGATATTTTAGAGTTAGAAACAAAAACCGAGGATGATACTGTAGACGAAGAACCAAATTTAAAAGATTTTAGCAGCAATGTCGAGGAGAAAATAACCGAGCTTGATGAGTCTGAGAATCAAAAGAATTTGGAATCGGAGGATTTCGTTATTGAAGAACAAATTTGTACAATGACTTCAGATTCTAATGGGATAAAAGAAGGAGAGGAAACTGAGGAATCAACGAGTAAACTCGACCCGAACCCTGAAATAGACGGTAAGTACCTGAAATCGGTAGTCAACTCCCGTAAAAGCCCAAAGAAAACGACAAAGAACATTCTAACTTTACGGATTGGTGAGACGAGCAAGCCTTTCACAGATGATGTTCATCCAACGAAATTTGTCAAGGGTGCTCTATCAGAATTCTCGGACACTGGAAGCTTGCAGATGAAGTCCGTTCGTGCCGAAGAACTTTTTTCTGTTCCGCGGAAACGACGTGGCAGGAGTTCATCGAGGAGTCAAGAGATCCTCCCCATCGAGTCTCACCAAGAAGCAACACCGAACAAGGGAAGCCTCGATTCCGTGATGGGAACGAGTCCTCAACTGGACAGAGACTCATCCAAAGTACTCGTCAAGCCAAAATCAAAGAGCTGCGAGTCTGTAAAATATAACGAAGAAATATTCATCGATGATTCAACGGATGTTAAATACGAACCCCGATTCGTCTCCCAAGAAGACGAGTTTTGCTCAATATGTTGTTACGCCAACGAGTACTTCGTGCCAAAGTGTGCCGAACGAGAGGACAATATGGACACCTTTTACACCGTGAGGTCGGCCTGCAGTTCACTGGGCGATGAAGATTCCACCGAATGCGATATATGTAGCTCTTGGAATCTTCACGAGGTCGCAGCTTTTGAGAATCCTACCATTAGAGCCGAGACAGCTGACGTTTGTGAGATTTGCGAGATGTGCGATGAGTTCGATACGGCCACCATAAAAGAACATATAGTAGACTATCCTGAGGAGGTCAAGTTTAAGAACAACGATGAGAAATTTGAGATTGAAAATTGCGGTTCTGGCGAGACCGAGCCAATGAGCGAAGAGAGTTTTTTTACTCGAGACAACAGCAAGTCTCATCACAGGAGTGCTTCGTGGCACAGAGTCAAGCCCCGGAGTATTCGCGTTCGTAATCAAGAGTACTGGGATGAGGAACAACCGGGTATAATTGGTTCTCGAAGGGTAGCTCGCAAAGGTTCCTTCGTGCACAAGAGACCCGATAAGAACATCGACGGTCCAGAAAGAAGACGTTACTCGCTCTCGGCTGACAATCTCAAGCCTGAGAAATCTCGAAAGCTCACCGAGAAGGTTTACAGACCCCGAAGTAATAGAGTCACTGGGTCTTTCGATAACGTGAGAAATTCTAGTCCGAAGAAATTCAAATCGCGCCAGCGATCGGCCGATAATCTAGATTCGTTGCTGGAATATTTGGGGAAGGAGGAGGACGGCCAGTTGACACGTGACGAGACCGTCAAGATGATTCTAACGAAGCACGGAATTAAGATAATAAGCGATAAGGAAACTGCTTTGTAACCAAAATAAAAGTAGTAATGAGTATTAGCATGAAATTTTAAAAAGATGGGTGGTTCTAAAATAACTGTAATTGTTGCAGCACAAGCTGTTGAATTGAAAGTACTTTGATTCGTATATTTTAGGTGTCTTTTTACTCGAATTAACATAGAAAGCCTGAAATGTCACGCTGCTTTAACTATAACAAGAGAAGTTATAACGAGATTTGAAAATTTGAAAACAACAATAATATAAATATAATATTCGCCTTATTTATATTAATTATTTTAATATCTCAAAGCAGTATCGCAAATTCTATCTTAGATACTGTAGTAATATATAATTTTACTAAAAACAGTTAAAAATTATAATAACGAAATTCTAACTATTTATTAGATTTTTTGATTATTTTAATAATTTTTAAAATTCATTCATTATGAAAATTTAACCATTTTTTTTATAACAATAAAATCAATATAAATTCATCGTAAGTTGACCTGTGAAAAGTCAATTTTATATAAAAAATAGTTAGTAATTTATTATGAAAATTACTTTCAACAAGAAAGAAGTGACGTTAAATGATAAATAAAATAGTGGTCTTATAAAAATTACAGTTATGGAAGAATCATCCAGATATCGTTTGAAAATGGATTATAGAAATATACGTATTAACGAGGCAAGGAAAGGTGAGATAATTACCAAATTACTTAGTATACCAAATTAATTCGCTTACGAAGAGCGCGTGTAACATGCAAGAAAATTTTACGATGCCGCCATGCTCGCTTGGCAGATATATAAAATATTATTGGAGATATTTTGTACCTTTTTCGAGGTATCGAGAGACAATCCTAACAATATACTCATTAAATATATATGAGAAAAAAAATATATATATACATATATATATAACCAATGTTACAATAGCAGAAAGATATCAATATACTCGATAGATAGAGCAAAGTAAAAACAAATATATTATTTGCTTTGAAAACGAAAATATTTTATTTTCGGAAGAGATTGCCGATGACGAAGAGGAATATATTTGAAGAAATATTGTAAACAATGTAACGTTTATCGCCTATTGCTCACAAGTATTACGAGAGTCCGTTGTTAAACAATTTTTTTATTTTTCAAGGTCTTCCGTTTTATCGATATTACACAGCCAATTATTATATTAAGGGTGAAATTTATTGTTAGATATTTATTCATTGGCACGATATTTGCCGTGCGTTGGTGTGATGCAACAAATCCGAGAAATGTCTTCCGCGAGCTTCACTAACCGGAAATGAAAAAGAACCATAGACTGCGTATCTTGATCGCTGTGCTTTGCTTCTTCTTCATAACAGTTTTCGATTGTCGTTGCACGTTTTGCGCGTTATCATGTATCGATGTTCCTACCTTCTGTGGTTCAAACCAGCCGTCTGTTTCGAATCTCCCTGACCGTAATATACGCTTTCGTTGTCTAGCGAAACGTCTTATCGATATGCTCTTAAGGTGCTAGGATGGTTTCAGTGGTTTAAACACTTTTTACCCATTATTTTTTAATATATGCAACGAGATAAACAATTTAACACGCCAAATAGGCACATTCAAAGAATATCTAAGATTCTTTTTTAAAGAATTTTGAAAATTCAAATACTGTTATGCTATCACGGTTATCAAGATCATTCTTAATAAGTTAATTCGGATTCAAAAACTAAAAAATTTATTTCAGTAGGTATATAAAACTTATGCCTGAATGAAGGGAATTGAGAAATATTCAAATTTGACGTTTCGAACAGAACACTTCATTATTTGGTCAAATTTGAACCACGTATTGTCTCGTAAAACCAGTTATAATTAACAGACAAAAATTCCTTTGTTCGAGCACGAGATGAAGTCATTTTAGAGAAGCGTGCTAAATTTTGAACAAGATTGGTTCATAACTTTTCGAGAAATCTTGACGACTGACTTTCACAATAGAATTTTGAGAGAAATGCGTTTAAAGTTTTAGATTTGAATTTAAGTTTGACGTTCGAGTTTTGTTTTCAAATTTAAAGTTTTAATTTTAAATATGAAGTTCAACTTGAAAATATAAATTTTGAAATTGAAGTTTTAAATTATAAGTTTTAAAGTTCAAATTTAAATTTCGAGTTTTAATTATTTCGATCGATTTAAAATTTTGAGAGAATATTTTAAACATATCATATTATTTGATTAAATAAAAAAATCGATTTATTGAACATTTGAAACCCATCCAACCCCTTAAGTGCAAATTTCAGTGTAGATGCAATACAACAGTATTGCGATTGTGGGTCGATTTAATAAGATGAATTATTTTGAGCAATATTTCATCCAATCCACATACCGAGAAAAAAATTTCGAACCAACTGAAACTTCATTTAAATACTGATTGGTAAAGTCTGACAATTGAATAAGAAATCGGTAAAATGAAAAATGAAGCCACTGCTATCTTAAATGAAGTTTACAAAAATATTTTCATCGCTATATTTGAACAGATACTTTGTTGTTTCGAAAACTTTTTTCTCGATACTCTAGTTGAAATTCCCACTCGGGATTTTCGATAGTTATACGCGTTAAATAAAAATTAGATCGCTCCCGAGTTCGATTCAATTTTTGGCTTCCTATTTCTAAGTAAAATTCTTTATTTCACTTAGAATTTTTCAATTTAGTTTCTAGATGGATTTCTATCATGCAATGGATTTTTCGATGTCAGTTTCTCGCATTTCCTATGTGCATGGTAGAAATCGAATATTAGTTTTTCAGTTCTGACGTAGCATGTGATATATGTTTTTCCAGGGTGCGACAAAACCTGCATGCCTACTGTAAGACAGATAGTTGACTGTCTTGTCGCTGCTCGTCCCATGCTCATGAGGTCCCAGCTCTCCTGCTAATATCGCCATATGCTCCACTTGGTAAACGCAGTAGTGAACACAGTCGTCTCGAATCGCTTTAGCAAGCATGGTTGGAAGTGATAACCCATCTTTAATGAGTAACTAACGTGCAATGTGAGGGAAACGAACAAACAAATATTCTCGTTGTCGATCCTGTTTTATTTCTATTACTACTAGAATTTCTATCGTATACATATTTGTGCCAGTGTATGTATAACCCGAAATTACCATGAAACAGTGATATAAATCAATAAAATCAAGTCATCCGTGGTAGATCTTGATCTTATTTTGCGTCCTCGTGGAATCGATCGGGAACTGGTGAAGAGAATCAAAACTCATTGAGAGAATAGTGAGAACGGGTAATATTTTTGTCTTTACGAATAAAGAAATACCGTCGAGAGAGGGAGAGAGAGAGAGAGAGAGAGATTTGTAATTAGTGAGAAATGTTGTATATAAACTTTGTTATTTTTGTGTAACAACTTTACCTTTATTCATTGTACAAGAAGATTTATATTAGTTACCATTGAATGTAAGTTTCAATTGAGTGGAACGGACAAGGAGAGAATACATTTTTTATTGAGCTTGTACCCATGCATATGTGCATTGTGGAGCAACGAAATTGTGATTTTCGAAAAGAAGAAATAACAAGATTTGACGAAAACACGAGTTTTACTATTTATTCATTTACCAATTTACAGGACTCACCAATTTACTTTATCAAATTTTTCCTCCACGCATAACATTAAAAAAGGCACTAAGAGGTATCAAGTATATGTACACGCGTTCGTTATTACAGCATAAAATAGCGTAGTGAAAAATCAGGTGGGTGCATTGCTTATCTATCATAAATATAAAGTTTTAAAAAATACCATATAAAATAGAATCATTTTTTAGAACAAAATTTCGAAACTTCCTTATGAAATATGGTACATTTGTACAATCACGTTTATCAGTCATTTAATCACGATGATTTGAATTTCAATCCTACTAGACACAATAATACCAAAATTGTCGTCCATCCAGAGACCACCAGAAAACCAGGATACACTTCAGAGTCGTTAATGTTAAATCCTTTGGTCAATAAGGCGCGAAGAGCAATACCAGGAATGGTGGTTGGCATTGAGAGTCCAAGCCACTGTAATCCTTTCGGCATACCTTCTATCGGCCACAAGCATCCTGAACAATGAATTATTGTTTTGTTATTTACAAGAAGAGTCATAAAACCTAATAACCCGAGTAGAAATATTTTAAGAATGCCTAAAAATTGTTTTTTGAACCTTTTTAAGGGTTCAATATTGGCTGAATTTTGGTACTTTTAAAATAAGCATCCTTGATTTATTTTAGTTAGGTCCTGTGAGAACATTCCAACGGTTTAAACAAATATTTTAAGTAATGAAACCTAAATTCAACCTATGTAAGTAGTGTTGTGTGTTTTATTCTGATTATTTCCTGATAATTTTATTTCAATTGAGTTTATGATTAATTTATAAAGGGTCTAATATTTTGTTTTCTTATTGATTTTGTATATTAATTTGTTACATGAAATCTAAAATTTTTATTATTTTAATTGATGTAAATAAGAATGTCTTTATTGATTTTATGAATAATTGTATACACAGACTTAAGTATGTTGAGGAAGAAGTGCAGTATAATAAATAAATAAATTGTTATTTATGATAATTCATGTTGAGAACGTTTATATTTGTCTTAGAAGTTGATTTTATGCATATTTGTTGCAATTGTGAGGATAAAGCTGCGAGTAAAATATTCAAATAGAGTAACACGCATAATTTCGCCCTTATTTATAGTCTGGGAAAAATAGTCAGCTCCTGATTTCTGTTTAATATGGATCTTTACTCGGGTAATTAATATTTACTTTTAAAGGTTTAGATGGGTTTAAAATTTTTCAAACATTGATTTTTCTTGAAACTCTATTTTTGAAATCGGTTATTAAATTTTTCGAAAAGTTATGAGCCCTTTTTTAAAATTGACACATTTCGAGAGATGACGTTAGGGTGTTAGGTAACTCATTTTATACAAGAAAATATGTGCAATTCTGACCAAATTCTTTATATTCGAGCGTGGATTTTACATATCTAGTAAAAGAAAATAATTTGGTCTTAATATCAAATCAATAACTCGTCAAAAATCTAGTGATTGAATTTTTGAAATTCTTCAACGAAAATTTTACAAATTATTTCAATGTGTCTCTTTGGTGTACTAAATTGTTCATATAATATATTTCATCGCACATATTAATAATAAAACCCACCTAAACCCTTAGAAAATAAAAGAGATTTTTATAAAGAGGGTGAAAGTGAATTTCACAAAATTCCTTACCACAGAGCAGTATCACTGGGTAAAAGCTCCCAGTGGTAATGTAGTTGGCCATAGCGTGAGTCGAGCAGAGAATGGAAATGAGAAAACCTGTGAAATTGAGCGTACAGTTAGAGCCAGTGGGATAAATTTTTCCCATTTATTTACCGTAACACATGCCGCAAACGCCCATAAGAAACACCATGATTGCGGCTGCCGGAAACGATCCCTTGCATTCTAATTCAAACGGTACGAAGCTCATTGTCAATGCTACCACGCACTGAATCACGATCACTCCTACCTGCGTGCACAGGTGGGCCATCAGTATTTGGGCCGTTGTTACTCCTGAAGACAATGTTTTTTTTTTTTTAATTAGAGATTTGACCAGTTTTTGTAGTTCTTTCGTGTCATCGATATAAATACCTTGCACTAAACTTCTGTCCCAGACTCCCTCGTATCGATCGGTTATTATTATCGATGAAGAGACTGATGTAGCCAGGAAAAAGACAAGCCTAAACAAAAATTAAAACGTTAAATAAAAAAAAAATATCTAATTGATTTATTTATGCTAAATTGGTACAATTATCGAGGAATAATAATCTACTTACGTTAAGATGAAGGCAGGAGCCATGAACGACGAATAAGACTGATTCATTGTACCAAATATGGGTTCTTCGAACTAAAATTTAAAATGCAAATTTCGTAAAAAAAGCAAGAATGAAAAAACAAAGATATTCGATATTCGATTTGATACTCACTCTAATAGGCATATCGGCTATTTTAGGAGCCAGGTGACATTCCTTCAAAATATCTCTATAAATTTCAAAATAACGCTCGTACAATTTTTTTTTTAGGTATAAGCCGATTTGTCGATCTAAACATAAAAATGACAGATTGAAATAATAATAAAAAGGAATTAAGTTGAACTCGAATTTAATTTATATGTATTCAAGTTATATCTTTGTACAGTCAAATTTTACTAAAAAAAATTTTAATTTAATTTTTATTTAAATCGAATAATAGTGTCAAACTTTCTGCCCTAGCAGCCTGAGTCAAAATTTAAACAATAAATTCAGCCTCATTAATCTCATTTCTTTTGTTGTGGGTACTTGCCGCTAAAAGTGAAACATTATTTAGACCCTAAATACCCTCAAAATAGGGTATGGAGGCTGAAATTAGTGTTTTAAAAAACATTTTGAGCCTCCAAAGCCAACCACAGTAGAAAAGTAGGTTCTAGAGGCTACATTTATTGTTCTGAAACAATGATTTGAACCTAAACTTGGTAAAGGCGGACAAAATTACCAAGTTTAGGTTGAAATTACAGTTTCGATACATGGCTTATCATGATTTAAAAAAATGATTTTAGTCTCCTTACCCTCGAGTAGAATTTGGAGGCTAAATTTAATGTTTTAATTTCGACTCGGAAGTGTAGGTACACATATACTACTTCAAAAAAACTCACTAGACATGTCGAGCCAAATTTGAATCTCGCTCATGAGTATTTCGGCGTCGTTGTTCATTTTCTCTTCGTCCTGGCGTTTTTGAAAGGCCGAGGAGAAGTTTTTGCCGAAATGCATTGTCCCAACCGCATTGCCATTCATCACGGCGTCCTGAGCGTCATTCACATTGTCGTAATACTCCTTGTCGAAAAGTGTGTCGTTGAAGCCATGCAGAAACCGACAACTGAGGTCGATGTAATCGCACTTTTCGAAATCATATTCGTCGTAGATTATCTCGCCTCGATAATTTCCGTTTCTGCAGTTGTTCGCTTCGAGATTGACAATGGCCATTGTGAGAGCCTTTGGATCGCGCCCAATGGCGCCAAAAAATGTCGCTATTTGGATCATTGGAAAGACGAGTGCGAAAAGTATCCCCCTGAATAAATTAAAATTAAAAAAAAACTCTTCGATTCCTTAATTTCGGAAATAGGGTAGATGTACCATTTGTAGCCACTGTACCACTTGTGGCCACTTTGAAATTCATATTGATATATTTAGCATTTGATTCTTACTATAACATGATTCAGTTTATTTCTACGATTTTTAGATATATTGACGTCATTGTGAATATTTCTTTATGCTTGTGAAGTAGGTATACTTCCAAAAAATCTTAAAAAAGACTCTATAAGTAAGTCATTCATGATTATTGAGAATCATGTGTAACATTCATAGTATTTTTTAAATGCTCCACTAATTTATTATCTGGATCACTTGAAAATTTATCAAAAATGATGCTTTGGCCAGTACTGGTACAACAGGCATTACAGTACAATTTAATTCTTTTTTTACAATGAAGAGAGTTCTGAAGGTTTATACATGTAATAATTCGACTACTAATACATCCAAGAATTGATTAATTGATTTTCCTTTGTTAAATATTATGATTAAATTGATTTAACTTTTGATCGAAGACACGAAATTTCTTAAAGTGGCCACAAATGGTACATCTACCCTAATTTTATTTACCCTGGATGGCGAATGAATTGTAGAATATTTTTTATCATCAGAGCTCGGAATTTCGTGGAAGCTTGAGGATTTAAAGTTCGTCCATTGATACTATGATCCAACATTCTGTGATATTTTTTACTTTGCTGTAGAAGAAAAATTGTTTTTTTTTTAACGATAATCTGTAGTTTTCTTTATCTGCGAACTTACTTTGGGCTCGTTGTTGTTGCTGTATGAATCGTCAACGTAATCTGTACCACTCGCACGAATGTCTCGTAATTCAGGAACAAGATCATCGTGATTGCTCACTATGCCACGATCTTGGTATTCTTTCTGTCGTTTACTGAGTATGAGAAAAGCATCCTCGAGTGTTTCGCACTGGAAACTCGATAGGAGCTGATTTGGCGAAGCCTCCGCTAAAAGCTGACCGGATCTCATCAACCCTATCTATAGAAAAAAAATTGTTATAAATTTGATCGATTTCTTAGATTTGATATATATCGAATTGAATAATATAAGTTTCAAAGCAATATTTTAAAGTTTTTTACAAATATATCGAAACGGTTGAAGATATAGGATCGAAGTTAGAACCAAAATTTGTGTTTTTATAAGTCCAACAAAACAGATATTCATCCTTTTCTTATCATAAACTATAGTTTTTGAGTAATTCGTAATCTTTTAAACTATTAACGATAAAAAGACGCATTTTGTGTCAAAATGTTTCTTGGCAGGCTTTACAAAATATTTTTTTCTCGATATGGGTCACAGTGATTGTATAAAATTCCGAAAGAAGAGTTACGATTTTTTAACTGCAATTTTGCACAAGAGTAGTCTTTGACAATATATGAAGATGTCCCGAAGAATGGAAAAATTAAAACATTGAATTACTATAGTTCCTATGAAAGAAGAAAAAACGTAACTTTTGGAACATTATCATAAAAACACGAATTTTTACTTCAATATCGACTCTTAATGTCAAATATTTTTCGAGATATTCGTGAGAACCACTTTTTGGAGTGAATTTGAGAAATTTCCAATAATATGAATTTCAGAACAATATTCTAACGATTTTATATGATAAAAGAATTAGAGAAACAGTTGTTGCATCGATTACAATATTTTGAAAGAGTGTATAAAGTAAATTTATATCGAATCGTAAAAAAATAATCAAACCTTGTCGGCCTGTTTAGTTTCTTCGATATAATGAGTCGTGATTACAACAGCGACGCCATCCTCTCTCGCTATTCTCGCCAAGAAATCCCATATACTGAATAAAAGAGAAATTTCGTAAGAAATGTAGAAAACGCAGAAATAAAAGTGGTATAATCGCGTGAAGTCAAGAGTACTTGCTTGTCCCTCAGCACAGGATCCAAGCCAACAGTCGGCTCGTCGAGAATCAGCAATTCTGGTCGGTGAATCAAAGCAGCCGCGAAGGAGACTCTCCTCTGCTGACCTCCGCTCATATTTTTCACCAATCGATTCTTTGGTGGTAGTTTCAACAGGTCCGACAAAAAAATTTGCCTCTCTTCTACAAAAAAATACAATTTCTTTAGCAAGATTCGGAACAAGTGAAATTTAGACGATCTTGAACGACATTTGGTTGAGTTCTGAATACGCAATTATATATGTCTTGTTCTTATCTAGATTTTGACAGAAAAAAAAAACTAAAAGCCGGTTCAAGAGATTTACTACACTGTAATGGAATGAACTCGAATTTTTATTTGGATTTCTATTTTCTCGTATTATATATACTATTTACTCTTTACTATATATTTATGACCAAGACCGTCGAATGTAAGATGTATGCGATGAAAGTTTAATCACTTTTTTTCTCAAAAATTATAGATTTTAGAGAAACTTTCATACTTAATAATAACCATGTTTTAAAATTAGTCAAAAAATACTCTTAAATATTTTTTTTAATTTTCTTTAATTTTTTTTAGAAATTCTGATTTTGTTTTCAAAATTAAAAATCGTCTCCAAAATTTCTGGAAAAATTAGTGTTCCGCAATTGATTCTAAGACACTGTTGTTCTTCGAAACTTTTTAGTAAACTTTATACTTCTCAAAAAATACAACGGTAATGATAGAAACGCACATTTTTGCATTTCATCAATCATCTGGGAACGAAAAGCTTGCATATAAAAATTCTCTGTTGAACTTTAACAATTTTGTGCATCAATAAAGCAAAATAGTTTCAAAAAAGGTCGTAAAGAAATAAAATTCTTTGTCTCTTCCGTTTACGAAAACAGCTGTAATTAATTTTTTAGTAAGGTTCTTAAAATCCTGATTTTACACAAAATTCTGCACAAAAAATCGTCTTTGTCGATCGCTAATTATTCCATTGTATGCATAAACACCGCGGTCCAAAATATTTTATGAAATCGATGATCTTGGTCATGCAGAAAAATTGAGATGAAAAAAAGTACAATTATTGGAAATTATGGATTGTTAATAATTTCTTGAAAGAAATATCATAAGAAAATTTTACAATTTCATACTAACCAATTTCTTGATCATTCAAACCGTTAATTCTGCCAAAATAATACAACGAATCACTGACAGAAAATTCGTTGACCAATGAAATTTCTTGAGGCATGTAACCAACACGAGGTCCGGGTATTCCAGACCCTTTCGTTCCTGGATGACCTCCTAGAACCCATATCTCCCCACTGTCCAGCTTCCTAACACCTACTACACAAGATAGAAGGGTTGTTTTGCCACATCCACTCGCGCCGAGCAATCCGTATCTATTAAATATCTCATATTTTATTTCATACATTCAATATAAAAAATTTTTAAAGTTAGCACAATACAGAGAATAGCGATATGAGAGATATTTTTAAAACTATAGTACCATTTTTATATACATACGAATATTTAGTTATAAAAAAAAGTTTTCTGATTGACGAAAATGTATGTAAGTGAAAATCGATTTCTTTTTTCTCACTTTGTTCGATAGAATGCGAATAAGTTGTATCGTTTAATGTCACCTTGAATTATTACAATATTTTATTTTCTTAAGATAATTAATAACGTCTGTGAACTGCAATATATCACCTAATTAAATATGTCATTATGTGTACATCCACCGGAACATTAGAATTAGAATAAATGAATAGCACTTTAATGAAATTAATTTTTTTGAATTATTATTTAGAGCATACTATATCTTTAAACAAACGTGGTTAGAATTCACTTAATTTAAAATATATTTTAATGGCTAACCGATTAGTTACTGCTCTAGAACTACACAGTGATACTTGTATAATCATACTTTTGAGATTATGAATCAAAGTTATTTAAACAATATTTCAAAAATATTAAATCCTAACACCCCAATTAGAAATTTATTTTAATGGCTAACCGACTAAATTATTCAAATAATAAATAAAAAAATATCACACCCTAACGCCTGATTAAAAATATGTATATCAATATTGACGTCTAATTATGAAATCACAAAAAGTAAGTAATAAAACGAATATTATTATATATTATACTCGAAAAATTTAATTTTGTTTTACTTACATCGTACCCCGAGCCACTGTCATGTCAAGACCATTGAGAATTTGCACCCCATTTCCATATCGTTTGCGAGCATCTTTGACCACAATCGCGTCCTGGGCTGTCATTCTTGATAATCGAATTTATGCCACCCACGTTATTTGTATAATTATGTACAATAGAGAAAGAGAGAGAAATTTATCCCTCGTTGAGAACGAGCCGCTCGTTACGAACGTCGGGACGCAATTGACGAAAATATCGCCGCTGTCCACTTGCGCAACTCCTTTATCGTATTTTTTCCATGGTATGAGAATGTTACTCGCTTATTACCTCTGCTGTTCAGTTTTTGTCCTGCAGCTTTTTTTTCTTGCCCACCTCGGTTAGGCTGCAAAGAGCAATTTCGTGTATTAGCTATGCGAGCGAGTATCGATAACGCAACAAAAAAATATGGCAATAAAAGTAAAGCTATGGCATTTAAAAGTCATGAGATGAGTTTAAAAACTCTTTCTTTTTTCTCCCACAGGAAAAAACGAAGAAAGGCCAGAAATTACGAGATTATTATTCAATTAATCTCGGATCTTGTTTTTTCCTTTCGCACTCAATTCCCGATCGATCAAGATTCGAGAGCAAAGTGCGATAATAATTCCGCGTTTGTCGCACGGACACGTGCATAATAACAATAAAGATAACGATGATAATCCGATGCGATAAGCCAATATAACAAATTAATACCAAAAATTTTTACCAATTAACCTTCAGAGGACGGGGGTGGTCGATATTTCAACCACCTACAGTTCACAACTGTTACAATGTATATTGGG
>NCVS01000071.1:75114-85433 GCA_003055095.1 Goniozus legneri
GCGATTCGTTTGGTCATATCTGACATATTTATGACATAATTTTGCATAAAAAAAGGGGTCGATTGCCGAGGAACATTTCCCGTCCTCTAAGGGTTAATAATTCAATAACTATTCTTCGTTTTGATCTTTCGAGTCGTCTAGTTTGGTTGAATTTTGTATGCAAGCGAAAAAAAAATAATAATAATGACTAACCCCTTGATAAATAAAAGAAAATTATGTAAAAAACGAATAATAAAATAAATTAAAGGAATAAAAAAAATTACGTCTGCAGATGTCAAATTGTGTTATTTTCGAATGGCGAAAATAATTATAAAAAGTTTAAAGTTCAGAACAATTTAAACAATTTATAAAATATAATGAATGATTTTGCGAATTGTATAGTTTGATCAAATTTTGTATGCAAGCGAAAAACCAATTATTATAATTAACCCTTTGACGTATCAAATTAAAACAAAAATGAAGTATAAAAGGAATACCTAATAAATATCAAAAATGGAGAAAAATGAATTATCCCAGACGTCAAGAAGAACCTGAAGGGATTGATAGTTTTGAATTACTAAAATAATAATGAAAAGTTTGAAGTTTTGAAAAATTTTCATTGAATAATTTTTCGAATCGTCTTCATATTCAGTTCGGAATTTGTATATACAAGCGAAAATAGAACAGTTGTATCAATTAATATTTTTCAATGACAATAATAATAAGGAAGTTCAATGTTTAAACAAATTTTAATAATTCATAAGAAAAAAAAAATATGTTCATCGAGTAATTTTTTTAGTTGAGAGAGGGCAAGAAGCGAATACAGGAAGCGAAGAATCGAGTCAAGGTCTACCAGATACGATCTCGAGGATCCAGAGGGAAGGTTCTAAGGTTTCAAATGAATCGGAAATACCGCTCGACGAGGCTCGAGGTAACTCGTAAGTCGTAACGCGCTCGCTCACAACAAAACTTCTCCCGTCGTGTCGTTGAACTTGAATGCGCTGGCTGCGCGTTCGCGTCCTACTGACCGAATGACGCTAATCCATTTATTCGAGCGCGTATATATACCGAGTGTACCACGACTAAAATTTACAATTTCTATGATAAGTAACGTTTAAATTTACTATTAAAAAATAATAAGAAAAAGAATTTCTTGATATTAGTTGAGTGCACTGAAAAAAAAGTATTTTTCTACCTAGAATATAGTTTATTGATTTTTAAAAAATTTGGTATTGTTGTTGTTAAAATACTAAAATCAATATGGCCGACTTAACCTCGCTCGGTCAACATGGATTGATACGAACCATGAATTTGAAATAATAACAAGTAATATAATATATTTTTTATTTAATTCCATTTCTAATTTATATATTAATTTTATTTATTATCCATTATCCTATGTTATAAATAGTGGAGATAACATTTGCATTAAAACACAGTGGATGCTACAAAGAGTTTAGTTTTAGTCCCGCTGTAAAAATCTTGGTATTTTCAAGGGTAAAATACCAATATTTTTAAATCTAAAATATTTAAATAAAAGTATACTGCGAACAAGAATACTCGGATAAAAAATATTCTGTATTCTGGGTAGAAAAATACTTTTTTTTCAGTGAGTGGTTGTTTTTAAAAACAATTACGCAATAGGTATTGTATGATTTTTGTCAGCTTTTGATGTACAACTTAGTGGTTTAAAATTAAATAACTTATCATAACTTACAATAGAACAAACTGGCAGTATATCTACGACTTCATAAGCATGTTCATGTACTCGAAATGTCGATTTAAGTTTTTGATAAATAAAAAATGGCGTACCATTTCGAGTAAAAATAAATTTAATGAGTCCAAACACTGGCTCGTTATTATTTTCATTTGTACATAGCACCATATTTGGCTTATAAGTACTATTAGAGAGTTTAGTTTTAGTCCCGCTAAAAACCTTGGTATTTTCAAGGGTAAAATACCAATATTTTTGAATCTAAAATATTTAAGTAAAAGTATACTGCGAACAAAAATACTCGGATAAAAAATGTTCTGTATTCTGGGTAGAAAAATACTTTTTTTTCAGTCCACTTTCGGACGAACTCGCACAAAGCGCTTGCTCTCGGTAAAATTAAAAAAAAAATTCTCACTCGCGATCGCAATTTCTCCTTTTTTTTTTACCCAGGAAAGGCAAAATAGCGATTTCGCTCGTTACCGTTACGCACGCGGAAGTCTCGTTTTCGACGGTTGGTCGAGGTCGAGGTCGCGATATATCTCTCGATATATCGAGATCGAGTGAACTCGCACGAGTCCATCCGATCGTCGATACCGTTAATCGCGTTGCGCGTACAAAAAAAGCGGACCGTCGAGTTCCGCTCGATGGGACGAAGATAACGCGGCGGAGAAAAATCCGGGGAATTTTCGAAAAATCGTATCGAAAATTTATTCGATCGAGGGGACGGGAATACGCGAAACGGGATATCGTGTGGCCCGAGCGCGCGAAAAAGAACCGGCACCGGTAACTGTAAATCGGTATTTTAGAACGGCACGGAGGAACTGGTCTCTTTCGTGCTCCTCTGTTTCCCTGCTAGTCGAGGTGTATGAAAAACTCAGCCTACGTCACGATAAAATACCAAAAAGCCTACGCTGAGAAGAAATTTTGTTGAACCAATTAAATAGTGGCAAAAAAATATTTTGTCAGTTCGATGAAATAATTGTTTAGTATGACAGAATAATTGTTAAATCAGTCACTAAATTCTCTTGGCACTATATGATTGCATATTTAATTGCTTCAACAATATATTTTTATCAGTGTACCAAAAATAAATTCTCAACGTGAAAAAAATATGTCAAAAAATCAGAAACAATGTTTTAAGACCTCTCTTCGGTATTATAATTTTTTCTTATTTTATTGTCATATTTGTCAAAATACTTCGAACGCGAGTTAAGTGTACATAATTCTCATACAAAATATTGAAAAGGAGTTGTCAGAAATTAAGAAACAGTGCCAAAAATACTCTATTATTATAAATTTGTTCTATTTCATTATCATAGGGTTGATGTACTATTTGTGGCCACTTTGAAATTCATATTGATATACTTAATATTTGATTATTATTAGAACATGATTCAGTTTATTTCTACGATTTTTAGATATGTTGACGTCATTGTGGATACTTCATTATGCTTGTTAAGTAGGTATACTTCTAAAAAATATTAAAAAAAACAAGCAGTGTCGTAGTGTATCTGAGCAATTTCTTTTATTGTTAGTAAAAATCTTAAAAAAGACTCTATAAGTAAATCACTAATAATTATTGAGAATCGTGTGTAACATTCATAGTATTTTTGAAATGCTCCACCAATTTATTATTTAAATCGCTTGAAAATTTATCAAAAATGGTGCTATGACCACTATGGGTACAGCAGGCATTACAGTGCAATTTAATTCTTTTTGTTAGAATAAAGAGAGTTCTGAAGGTTCATACATGTAACGATTCGACTACTAATACATCCAAGAATTGATCAATTGATTTTCTTTGTTAAATATTATGATTAAATTGACTCAACTTTTGATCAAAGACGCGAAATTTCTTAAAGTGGCCAAAAATGGTACATCTACCCTGTTTATCGAAATTTTTGAGCACCAATGTACAACTGCTCTTCATACGAAGAAGAATGCAACTTTTGAAGATCAACGAAGCTGACTTTACAAATGTTAATCGAGAAGCTGACCACGGTGATTCTCGTTTCGCTATGCCCGCATTTCGAATTTCTTTACTCCCCTTTCCGCCTTCGCAGTCGTCGACAAAAAATTACTTGCGAAATTTCAGGAAAATTGCGAGCGGGGAAAGAATGCGTTCTTGTGCAACGCGAAATTCTAACGCTACGTCTATTCGATTTTTTTGTCTCCTCTCGTCGCAACCGCTCGACAATGAACGTGCCGCTCGCTCTCGTTTCTTGTTTTCATCTTCCGATCGCGGTGTTATGAAATTTTACGTGCGCTTGGCCGAAAACAACAACCGACAAGAACGATGGAAAAGATACTCGCCAGTCGTTTGTCAGATCTTTGCACGCTCGCTCGCGAAAAAATCGTCCTCGTTGAGTTCGCGCACCCTCGAGTTCTCGCGAAAAGGGGCTGCCCAACGAGTGTCACCGATCACCGGAAACAAAAATCGAAGAGGTAAGGATTCGACTCACTCGCTCATCCACCGTTCGACGCTCCTCCGCTATTTATCGCTTCGAGATAAACAATTCCGATCGATCGATGTCAATATGGCACTTGATCGTCGTGCAACCCGGATCCATTTAAAAAATAAGCATCGGGAGACGTTCACGATCTTCGAAAGTTTTCAGATCACAGAATTCACTGATTCACAGATTATGGGCACAAGACTAGAGAAAACTAGTAGAAATATTTTGCTCTTCTAGTAAAATTTGTTTAAATTCTTCGGTTTTCTCTTTTTTTTCTGTTAACACTGTCCCGATTGGACGAATTTCTCAAAACTCGAGTGCGCGCACGGCTCGTTCGACTTTTGCGCGCTCCCGTTGCCCCATCAGCACTCGGCTCTTCTACTGTACCGTGTGGTGCGTGGAGTGTGCTGTTGTTCCACTATCGAGCAGCCAATCGCTGCCGAGTCGATAGCAGCGCTTTGTTGTTCCTTCGAAACCTCGAACAAATTGGTATCTCCATCATCTGCGCGCGGTCTTACCGATCGAACGACACGATTTGCCGATAAATTATCGGACGTGTGCGTTATTCGGGTTATCCTCTGTGAAACTATTCCTGTAAATAAAATTTTATCAGATGAACTCAATGTTTATTTGCATACGTTCAAATGAATATTTAAGGTTGTTCGGATGGTATCCTATTAGTCATAACAAAATCTAAATTTTTCTTTCAATAAAATGAAAAGTTCGAACATGTAAATTTACGTTTATTCTTTCGTAAGTTGAAATTTTCGTGGATTTTCTGTGCTTTTTGTTGAAATATCTCTAACAGCCTACGTCAGAATGCTTTTTTATTATTTTTTACGTATTCTACAATAGTTAATTTATTAAGATAACAGTTTTCTGTTTTTATATCTTTTTACAGAGCAACTATATAACTCAAAATATAAGAATTTAATTGACGTTTCCTATGCTCTGCATGTTAAATCATGGTATTTTAATTATTAATTATATATATACAAAAACTGTACGTCAGATGTTCTTAAGAATTACAATTTACACATATTTGATATCAATTAATAACATACTAAAAATTCAGACTTCTATCTAAATATCGTTATAATGTCCGAACAACCTTAATTTACTAGACAGAATAATTGTTCGAATTGCAGATTCCTATTTTATTTTATTAACAATATTTCTCTATTCTAAGTGGGTATTGATTCATTTGACGCAACTATTGATTGACAGTATTGAAGACCTGTTCTTCTTTTTCAATTTTGTTTTTTGTCGTAAAAAAACAATGGTGTGAATAAAACAGGTCGTTCGGAGGAAATATAAAACACTTGCATTTATAACTTATTTTTCAATAATAACAAACAAGTCGATTAAAAAAAAATTGAAAGTAAAAACTGGTCTTAAACTAGATTTTAGTCAAAATTTTTACATTTCCATATCAATTTTATTTTGTATAAGTATATCTTAATAGTTTTATTATGGGATAAATTTATATTTATGAAGATTTGTTTTTAATCATTTCTCTTACTATACATACAATCAATAGGGTAGATGTATCATTTGTGGCCACTTTAAGAAACTTCGCGTCTTTGATCAAAAGTTAAATCAATTTAATCATAATATTTAATAAAGGAAAATCAGTTAATCAATTCTTGGATGTATTAGTAGTCGAATTATTACATGTATAAACCTTCAGAACTCTCTTCATTGTAAAAAAAGAATTTAATTGTACTGTAATGCCTGTTGTACCAGTACTGGCCAAAGCATCATTTTTGATAAATTTTCAAGTGATCCAGATAATAAATTAGTGGAGCATTTAAAAAATACTATGAATGTTACACATGATTCTCAATAATCATGAATGACTTACTTATAGAGTCTTTTTTAAGATTTTTTGGAAGTATACCTACTTCACAAGCATAAAGAAATATTCACAATGACGTCAATATATCTAAAAATCGTAGAAATAAACTGAATCATGTTATAGTAAGAATCAAATGCTAAATATATCAATATGAATTTCAAAGTGGCCACAAGTGGTACAGTGGCTACAAATGGTACATCTACCCTATTGTTATTTTAACGTAAAAATACATATAGTGAACGTATTTTTAACTATTTTATTTAATCACAGCTATCAATTTGTTTTTTTGTACTTCAAACATTCGTTTTATAAATTCACGATGAAAAGGCATTTGACGATTCAAATTTATTTTTTACCAACTCAAGCGCTTTTTATAAACCGGCCTTGGATTTAATTACTTAGAAGGAGCAAATATAATTTAGAATAAAGTTAATATCTTTAATGCAAACAACTATTTCCATCCGTAATTTAGATATTTATTTTGACGTATGCAGATAAATATTAATTATATTCGAAAAATTTTTATTTTTATTGTGATAATATCGATACGTATAGTATCTGAAATCTTTTCGACCGCTTATCGCTTTTCCTTCGTCATCAATTTTTCATTTAAATAAACTAGGGAAAAATGTTATTGAACCAATTAAATATGCATTCATGTAATGCCTAGAGGATATTTTGACAGTTCGATGAAATGATCGTTGTCTGACAAAAAAATCAACCGATGAATTTTGCACTCAAAAGATTTTTATTGCACTTGACAAAATATCCTCTTAGCGGTATATTATTGCATATTTAATTAACTCAACATTTTTTCTCAGTGTACGTAAATTTAGAATGAAAATTAAATTAACCTGTTTAATTACGGTTGCTGATTTTGTTTACCTCTTTGAAATATAAAATAATATTTTTATTTATTAATTACTTGAATCTTACATTGATATAAAATAATCTATTAAATATAGGTAGATATATCTAAACAAAAAATAAATTTGAAGATAAAAATGATAGTGTTAGTCATCTTCAGTTGAAAACTATACATAGAATTCAATAGATTTTACTGTTAATGTAACCAATTTATTTTATATAGTATGAGAGTGAAATTCGAATACTATACCAGTTTACTATTTTTTCATAGTTAAGCCGTTGTTTTTCTATTAGTACAAATAGCAAAAAATGAACGAATGAATGGTGTATGAAATTGAGTGATAATAAAAAATTACGATCAACCCTACATACGAAATTGATTAAATTATTTTCTATAATAGCGGTCTCAAAGTGAACTAATTGCGAGCATTGCCGATTCATTATACTCACTTCATTACCGATTGTTGGCAAATTGAATTTTTGTGGTCAGAAATCCCTGATGTTCCCGACCGCGAACATTACGGGCTATAATTGCATTTTTCGTATTGGCCGAAACAATTCATTACCTATGCACGAGACGAGCTTTTCTTGTTTGGGAATATCTCGCGAATAACATGAATGGAACACTGAAAACCCATTAACGCTAATTGGTTGTGATTGATTACGTTCGGACGAGTTCGTCCTGTGAATGATACTCATCGGGAATACTTCGATTAAGATTTGCGTTGGAGTGCTCGATAGACTGTTACACATACACAAAGTGCACTCGCGAGAAGAGTACAGGGGTAAAGGATCGAAAACTGGTTTACCCGCGTCTATACCGGTTAACCTTGTCACTGATTTGCAAACGTGTCAATGTCATCGTAATTAACAACCGCATCCACGAATTCTCCGAAATTATTCTTTTCTTGTTCGAATTTTTCAAGCGCTACGCATTGAAACATTTATCGCGATACTAAAGCTCAACGAAGTTTATATTTCTCTCTCTCTCTCTCTCTCTCTCTCTCTCTCTCTCTCTCTTCCTCCATATGTATATAAATTATATACAAAATAATTATTATTATCATAAATTATTATATTATTATTATTTATTTTTCTTTTGTTGATATATTTCTCAACGATCCTCTAATTACGCGAATTGCTATCAACAGTCTTATACCCTGACAATAAACTCGATGATTGTATACGACATTCCAATGTTGACACGCAACATTTCAATTTCAGGTTCTCAGCGAATCATTTGAATTTTACTTTTACAGCTTATGAGGTTCTTTTGTGTTTTCGCGATTTGCGTCAAAGGCTGTTTTGCTTATGGCTCGTAAGAATTTTACAGAATTCAAGAGTTGGTTTAATCATCAATTTGTTCGTTCACCATGCATATGTTGATCAAATTAATTATGAATATTATTTAAAATAAAATTTATGTCTTCGATTCAAAGATAAAGAATAAGGGTTAGCGAAAACAGGTCCTCGGTATATTTTCGAAAGATTGATTTAAACCAATATTTGATTCAGTAAATCGTACCTACACGCAGAAAAATAAATGGTAAATTTTACCACATTAAAGTACTTCTTTACCGTAATTTAAGGTTCGTATTTGGACAAACTTGATTTAAAATAACAATTACTTTATTATTCAAGTTGAAGAATTTGGCCGATATTACTTGAATTTAAAGTAATTTTTACTATTCATGTAAGTCCTAACATTGATTAAAGCAAAGTTCACATTATGTAAAGACAAATTTACTTTAAATAAAGTAAATTCACTGAAAGCCAGTAACCTTATTTATTTGACAAATTAAAAAAAATTAGAGTAAACATCACTTGATTTAAAGTATTCTCTACATTAAAATGACTACTTTATGTCTAAAGTGGTCCAGGTCGATTTATTTTTCTCTGTGTACGAATCATTCCCGCAGCAAATCATTCGAATTTTAGTTTTGCAGCTCATAAGGTTCTTTTGTGTTTTCGCGATTTGCGTCAAAGAAGGCTGTTTTGCTTATGGCTCGCATGCGGAATTTTTCGTGTTTTTTTTTTCGCCTCGGGAATCTCGAGGAGCGTCATCGCGGTGACATCGGGTACAAAGGTTGCGAACGCACCGATGCAAAAATCGGCTCGATGCAATTGAACAAATTGCGCTATTTGGCTTTTTATTTCTGCAATTTACTCGAGCGGAAGTAGTTTCGAACAAGGATTCGCGCGAAGATTAGGAGAAGGAACATTTCGCTAGCTCAAAAGTCGTTCTATGAAAAAAGAAAACGAACGAGGCGGTGGAAGGTTGATGTTGAGTCAGAGGCCGCGGGAAACCCAAACGGGAGTATTACGTCAAGTCCATGTACACACTGAAAATGGAAATTCGTTGAATTTGCTTAATAATTTATTTACACACGTTTTAATAATGATAAAAAATAATTGAATGAAATATTTGTTAGAATTAGAGACGTTAATTCTTAATAATTATATTTATCCTTCAAATATTAATATTAATCCCTAAAAATATTAATTCTTTTATCTTCGAATAGATATCAAGTAGCTTCGATAAATTTTTATTCTCAGTGTGTAGTGTTTCCGAAATACTTGTTATTCCGGAATACAATGTTAAATATGTTAAGCAGAATAATTGTTTGAATTTTAGATATCAATTTTATTGTAATTAAAATTCAATTACAAACAATAAATAATTTTATCGTATTGAATATTCAGTTCTATATTTTCAAATAAACTTTGAGTAGTAATGTTTGAAAACGCTCTCAAATTAACATTTTCAATTTCAAAGTAAGTAAAAACAAATGAAGAAATACTTGATTTAAGGGGTTAAATTACCTTTCATTTCTGTTTAGCTGTGTAAGTTACTTATACCTATAATATTTTGCACCATTAGCATCGTAAAATCCATATTATTACCAAAGTTATAGCAATTATAAAAGAATCTAGTTGACCAATTTTGTTGGAATATATAACATTATGTACGATAAGATATAAAGGATTTTCTAAAATGAGTACCATATTTATATGTTACACAATTTGACAGAAGCTTTTCTTTCGAATACTTGTCATTTATATAAGAAAATTAGAAATAAACTTTCTTTATGTTACGTCTTAACTATTACCTTTCCGGAGAAAAAAATTTTCTGTCACATCTCAGACAATGCCTCTTAAAGAAATTAAATACACCATCAGGAAGGTGTTTTTCAAAGAGAATCGCATTTATCATTCTTTTTTATTTGTTTATTTAAAGTGCCGGAATACAACACATTATTTAGCAATACATAAGGTTATACCGAAAAGAAATTGCCAAGACGATATTTTTACAGATCCATAAAATAACCTTTCAGCTTAACAAAATATTTGTTAAATCAACCAATTTATATTAGGGAAAAAGCCGGATAGTTGCCTCAGTTTTGAATACACTATATTAGGTTTGTTGGCAGTGTTAGTTTCTGTT
>NCVS01000072.1:1628-76413 GCA_003055095.1 Goniozus legneri
GGTAGCCGACGCCGAGAGGGCGTTGGCCCCGACAGAACTGAGCTAGTAGACAAGCCCGGCCGTATCGAGCCGCCCAACTCGTACACCCTTTCTCCTCGCTTCCTCTTTCAAACGAGAGAGAGTGTACATACACAGGGGTGAATTTATATCGTTACACGCTCTCTCCCCCGAAGGGAAAAAATTGACTGGCTCATTCGCGAGGCTCGACTCGAGTGAACAAAAAAGAAAAGTTCAAGAAACTATAGATACGGGAAGCTCGATCATTCTCGTTATCTAGCCAGCGCCTATAGACTCGCCGATGAGTTTTGATCGAGTTTCGAAGGGAACGCTCGCGAGCTGCGACTCGACGAAATACGCCTCTATAAATAAAACCGGTCTATTTCGGAGTTTGGCGCAAGCACGAATAAAAGGCGAGTCCGAGTTGCGCGGAGCCGAGTATTCGTTCGATAGTAGTGACGCAATAGGTGGGAGGAGGGGTGAGTCGAATAGTGCCGGGGCCGGACGAAAAGCTGAATGGAGACAGTGACGGGTCTCGCTCCCGGACGTGGAAACTGGGTCAGAGGCCGACCCCGCTGTGTTTGGTATACTAGCAGCCAATCAGCTGATGACGTTAGGAGCTTCCGCGCGCGCTCCGGATCGATCGACTCCCGAATGCGCACGCAAACTTACCCCTTTCACCCCCCCCCCCCTGCTAGTCCCACGGCTCTCCATTCAGCACCGGAGATGAAAATTTTTTCCAACTTTTCGCAATTTTTCCGCAACAGAATTCCGTTTTACCCGGAGCCGAGGTACAAGAGGGAGCTCGAGCTCGATCCCCAGGTAGCCACCCTGCTCGCACTCTGGGAGAAGGAACGCATGAACCGCAACAACTGGCGCGGCTACGGCAACGACGAGTACGACAATGCCGAGGACGAGGGTGAGCTCCTCGAGGAAGAGCCCATGCGAAACAGTAAGTTTAGATTTTAGAATGAGCCAGGTAGTAAATTTTTGTTTCGATTAGGGTAATATACAAACTATTTCTTGTCTTTAATTAAAAATTGAATTAATTTTCAGTAGTTTGATAAAAAGTCAGCTTATTTTATGAGAAGAACTAAATAACGAGTTTTTGTTCTGTTAGAGTGGGTGTACCATTTGTGGCTACTTTATGCAAGTGTCTTTGATGAAAACATTTCACAACAAAATCTAATCGAATCTTAATTGTATGAGTAATCGAATTATTACATGTATAAACCTTCAGTACTTTCTTTCTTGTAAAAGTTGAATTGTTCCCTAATGACTATTGTATCAGCACTACTTTTATAAATTATTAAGCTGTCTAAATAGTTAAACATTTTAAATTATGTTCTTTTAATATTAGAACTATACTCTTAACGAATACACTGAAATATTCATAATGATTTTCAATCTAAAGGTCATCGAATTAAACTAAATTCTGTTACAGTAGGAACTGAATATAAATCTCAGTGGCTATAAATGATACAGTGATGACAAACGTCACATCTATACTATCTTTTTCTTTTGACATTCTTAAAAAAATATCAATTAGAACACTTTATGAACAACTTCAGATCTTTCTGTTTGAAATCTTGAAATTTCCTGGTGATGTTATTCATCCCAATTAGAAAAATAAAGTTTGGAAAAACCGAGTCTATACCACTGGCAGTAGTCAGTGCAGGTCAGTGACTATAACACGGGGGGTAGTTTTAATTTAGTTTCAAACTTTGATGACAGTCTTAGGGAGATTATAGTCGTTCGAAGAAAAAATGAATTTCCCGAAGATGTACGTATCACCTCGTCGTTACAATTAAAGGTATTCCATGGCTGGACGGAACTGTCTACGCTCATCATTACGCACCGGAACCTCTCTCGCCATCCGACATCGGCATACCGCGTACGCACCCAGCCGGTTACTACGATCAGTACGAAAGTCTACCTTACGGTGCCCTCTATCCACCTCAACAGCAGTACTACCCTCAAGAGAAACGATACGTGGTTGCCAAGAAACGAGTCCCGGTACAATTAACAAATTTAATAATTTAAAATAATCACAATTAAATTCATTGAATTTAGACTCAAAATTGAACATCGAAATTCCAATCAAATTAAAAATTCAAGTTTTCCTACTTTTAATTCCATATTTTTTATCTTTGACAACAATTTATTCAATTAAATTCGTTAAATTTAGACGTAAAAATTAAAATGAAATAAAATAAAAAATTTACATTTTTACATTTTGATTCCAAATTTTTAATTGTCTTTTTATCCTTGAATAATTGAATTTGTTTTCTCGACAGACTTACGATCCGTACGGGAGTCTAGCGCAGCTGCAGATGAACTCGCAGCCACGTGGCTACTACCAACACCGTTTGGTCTACTAAACGAAGCAACGCTTGACGATTAATTTTAACGCGTAACGAGAATCAAATTCACGAGTGATACCGTAACGTATGCGCCGATTCTCTCTTTCGACCGATCCGAGAAAATTAATCTAGCAGAGGACGAGAAGGGTGGACGGTTTTTAAGATTTTTTTACTCTCGGATTTCTCACGACATACGTAGAGGCGACGTGATTCGCCTCGTCAGACTGAACGTCAGAGTCGTCTCCGTTATTTTCCCCGCAGTCTCTTAAACTCTATTTCATGTGTGTAAAGACAGGCGTAACGGTGATGGAAAAATTTGTCATTCGTTCTCTCGAATCTATATTTTGCCGTTACAAGACTGGTAGTGACTAAAAAAAATAACCGATCAGCCGGGTGTCTTTCGTTTTTCGATGGAAACCTCGAAAATCATGGTCAATATATAATAATATCCGTTAGATATAGACAATATAATAATGGTTAAAAAAAAAAAAAAAGACGAGAAAGAAAGAAAACGAGAAAAATATTTCTACCGGACAAACACAACGGGCCGAGTGTTTGGTATGATGTTGTAATTTCACCGCTCTAGATTTTATTTTTACAACTGATAGAGGAAATACGATAATAACGATAGTGATAATAAATGGTTCGTTGAAGATCTCGATTAATATTTATATTTTTATTCCTCGATTCGGCACGCGAGATTAAATTAGATCGATATACGCAGACTTGAATAAAAACTCGAAGAAAAAGTCGATTCTCCGCTTAAATAGGAAGGAACCGTAGCTCGAGGAGTCTAGAGATTAGAATAAGAATAGTAGATAGAAAACGTACGAGAGAATTTCGGCGAGATCGCTAGACGAGGTGGGGTATGAATCGATCGATATCCGAATACGCGTGAGTCGATATCAAGTACAAACCGTAAGAAACAATTTTTGCGACATATTTTTAGAATCTATTAGAATACGCCAAACTACAGGTGAGAAATATTTTTTTGTGAGATTGACGATATAAAAGGGAGAGAAAGAATAGTTTTCTAGTAGATTATACGCAGGAGGGATGATTTTGTAGACCAAGCGAGGGAGCGGAAATATCTATTATCGATATCGCGAGAATCATATTGAGAGTTTCGATCGTGTAACGACGCGAGTACGCAGCTAGATGAATTTCGTTTTTCTATCTCAACTCCGGTTGTGCTTCGTGCACTTGAATGAAAATTTTTTTGAACGTACTCATTTGCGAATATTTAATTCGACAAAATGGATTGTTTAAAATTAAATATCAGTTTAAATAAAATTGGTATTCAAACAATTGTTTTATCTAGCTGAATAACACGAACGTAGTAAACAAGTACATTCAACAAAATCTTGTTTACAGCGTACAATCGATTTTTTCGCAACAAATTTTGCAAAAGGGTAAGCACATTACGCGTCTATCACGATTGCCCCATCGATCGATTCGATACCCGTGTAGTGATAAATATATTATATGCGAGGAGAGAAAAAAGTAGCAAAAAAAAACAAGATTAATATATAAAATTCAGAATGACCGCGAAGTTCGATTCACTAGAGAGAGAGAGAGAGAGAGAGAGAGAGAAAAAATAATAGTTGATTTTTCTCATATTGTTTGTTGAAAATCCCTTTTTTACGATTAAATATGTCGGCCCCCTTTTTTACGTAAGCGCTCATTAGTTTTTTATAAATTGCCGAACGCCTGCAATATATATAAATATATATACGCTCAATAACACATCTTTGCCCCCCTCCCCCTCCACTTTTCTATATCATTCGCTGTATTTTAACAAATTAATAAAAAAAAAGGCACGTATTGTTTGAAGTGTCGTATTCTACTTTGAAAAAAACAGCGGTCTCTTCGCTGCGTTCGAACGATGAAAAATTAAACTTAATTGGTATTCAAGAGGAACAAAACGTTCGATTCAGTTACGAACTTTTTTCTAATATCGAACAACAACATATCGAAAGAAAATTCTCCCCCTAAAGTTACGACAGTTTTTTTCGCCGCTGATATATTCAATTTCGTTTGGCCTTAGTGGACGAGAAATTTTTTTGTGAGATAAAAATAAGAGTGACTAGTTAGGCTAGCTAGTCGAAATTGCGAATTGTCTAAAATTTCTTCTTGCGATTGAGTAAAATTTTGAAAATTTAAAAAAAAAGCACACTTATACGAACACATATATGGTTATACACACATACATTAAACTTTGCAAAGAATGATACTACTGTCCAGTGTTTTTCATTCTATGCGATTGTACCAAACATGGCCTTCCATAGAGAAAATCCCAAGGAGACTGAAAAAAAATCTAAAACAGATGAGATAAAAATCTTAATTTTTGCGTTCTAATCGTCTCAGCGTATTTCTGTGCGTTGCGAGACGTGACACTTTGAAACTCATTACAAAGATGCGAAAAATACGTACGATATTGGAGAATGAATTTGCTATTCGACTTAATTAACGGAAGGAAGAAAAAATGAATTCTCTGACTGTAACTTTCCGCGATCGTATTATTATATAGCGTGTAATTAGGTTTATCTTTAGAATTTAAGTGACTTCGATATAATCACAACCAGATGGGTAAAAAAAAACATTCAACTATTCAGTATTGCTATTGTAATTTTGATGTTAAAAACTAAAGCAAGGGATATCCGTTTCTTGTGAATTTTTTAAACGATCGATTGTATTAAAATTAAGAGTTGTGTTTTATCGACGCATCGTTGTAATATTATATATGAGAATAACGAGGAAGCAAATATTTTCGAAATATATGAGTATGCGGAAACAGCAGACGAGTGATGATAATAAAGAATATGGGAAAATGCGTCTACTCTATATGAATTAAAAAAATATTTCTTTTTTCATTATGGCCTACTTATGCATTTCTGCAAAAGATATGATCTGTGATTAAAATTGACGTGGAAGAGGAACAACTTCAATTGTTAGGAAAAAAAGTTACCGCTTGATAATGTATCGACATTGCGTTTCATCGTTCTGTGTAATGAATTTATACGCTCTAATTGATGTCAAACAAAACAATAACAAAATTTACCCTTGTTTGATTCTTACCTCTACCAAATAAATTATCAAATTTCTGGAATTTTACTACTTGGTTTCATATTTTTCGAAGAGAATGAAACTGTGTCGAAATAGAGAAAGTAAGTATGATGAGATTAAAAACATTAATTTAAAGAATTCAATATCAAACTCTGAATTTCTAGAGTTCATAGCCTTTTATCGTTTTTATGTTATTTTAATTATATCTGATAATATAATAATATCGGTCCATGTCATAAAAAGATATCATTCCTCATTTTTTCCCTCGCAAAAATTTAATTTGAGAAGGTTAGACGAATAATTTTGATAATAATAATTTATCATTATTATTTATTCTATTAAGGTCTATAGAGATTTTTTATAAGCACTGTACATCAGGAATGACAGTATAACTATGCGTTAGCGTGTGGTGATAGACGCGCACGCACTTAGAATTAAAATTTTTGTATAGACACAAGTTGCAGGCCAATGTATTTAATAAACTTCATTTATACATATTGTGAATATACATTCAAGAAACTCTAAAATACAAAAAAATGGCAATGATATTATTTTACATGTATATCGTATACAATTTTTTCCAACTACCTCTACACGACTACGAAAGTGATAAATATTCTCAGTGTCTATATGCCTGCTACAAGAAATAGAATTATCGATAATTCAATTTATATTTCATATACAAATATTAATTATTTATTTTTTATCTACGAACGTTAACTAAAAAAAGAATACACGTAAGTAATCACGTTAAAGCAGAGACGTTTTAAAACGTACTCGGAATAGTGAATTAGTATGATAATTAACTTTAAACAATGATTTTTATTGTTTCGAAATTTTAATATTATAACAAAATTGAAACAGCACGATCAATTCGGTCAATAACACGATTCAAAAAAAATTTGAACATAAATTAAAACGAATGTTAATAATAACTGTATTTTATCGTCATTTAATGTAGTGCCATGCACCACTCCTACGTCTTTTACAATTTTTTTTTTGCAAGACTCACAAAGGAAGCAATATTTGACAATAATTTTGCATGAAATTTTACATATATGTAAATAAGCTATATATGACGAAAGATTTAGATACTAGCTTTTTTTCAAATTTATATCTCAAAATTAAGGAAAATAGTATTTCTTAATTAAATATTTTTAATTTTTTTTCACTCATAATTTTACATAATAATAATGAGTATTTATCATGTGCAAAAACTAGTTCACAGTAATCTTGTTCTTTTCAAAAGAGAAGTGAACAATGAATGTTATCGATCCAACCGGTCATCATCGGAATCGGCAATCAAAGATACAATTGACTAATTAAAATTTTCTTTTCATGTCCAGTGATCATACACCGCGGACCCAAAAACTAATTGTTTGCGAAAAATAAAATAAATTTATCCATTATACTCAAAATTCAAATGAAAAGAAAATAATAAATATAATTTTAGTTAAATCGCACTTACAACTTTCATACAATTCAATTGTTAAACATGAATTTCTTTCGATATCTCTATACGAATTTCTCGTAATCCTGTTTAGTCCGTGGTGCACTTGTCGCTGAACATTTGGAGTGGTGCAGGCATAACGTGGTCAAAATACAATTATCGTTTTCCATCATTTCTGGATTTTCTTTCTTAGCGACAACTAATGTATTTAAGTAATAAAGGACCATACCTTGCACTTGTCACTCAGTTTGAGCGCAAGCGCGTGTTTCCCATCGTTGTGTCGTGCAATAACTTGCGTGCGTGAACACAGGAACCAAGTTGTTATGGATCGGCCTTAAGTCCCCCAGATTTCGAATCAAATTAATTTATTAAAATCCTTTTCTCTACGTTTAGCAAGAGTTTAGGATTTATCAAAAGCAATATTTTCCAATAAAAAATTGGACCGTACGTATGCATAACGTATAAAAAAATCATATTTGTTTATCGGTAATTATCGAAGAAGAATGTCAATGTTAAAAGATAAATTTGTAAAATAGCTTTTATAAACTGAACATAACATCCGCGTGCTCTCTTGCTTATGTTGGAACGAAATTGGCCTTTCAGTAATGAGTAACTATTTCCATTTGAGAATTTTTTTATATATAAAATATTTATTTTTTTCCTTCTCTCTCTCTCTCTCTCTCTCTCTCTCCAGTGGATTGAGCAATTACTGTTCAGCACAATGTTTTATTGTACTATAGAAATATAAAAGTATTTACAATTCAATAAATAAATCATCGCTTAAAGTATGAAAAATATTTTTTTGATTTTTTCCTACGTTTTTCAGTGTGTATAAGACTCGATTACAAAATTGAAGTGAAAATTACTTCCTAGATAATTAAATTTTGCGTTGGAAAGAAAATTTTCAGAATAATGACCGGGCTTAAATCCAGTAACTAATTATTTTTACAATATTAATATATTAACAGTTGACGAACAGTTAAAGAAAAATCTATCTACGTTTATGAAACATTTGTATAGACATATATACAACTACGGATAAATGTCCGTATGATGTGTATGATTAAATAAAATGCTTATTTTAAGACTGTTATAATTTATCTGAACATTAGATGAAAATTTATACTTTTTGATAAAAGTTGATTTTAATAAATGTCAGCGTTTTATGTTCGAATAAATCAAATAATCTTTAAATGAGTGAATGATCTATTAAATTATTCCTACGTATGTAATACAGGTCCTGTGTTCACTATCACAGCAGTATCTCGGCAGCAATTCGACATTGAAAGGAACTCGTAACAAAGAAGAACTTTGTAAAATCGGCTACCGTTAATAAAACCAAAAAGTATTAAGATTCTCGTTTCGATTAGAAAGAAGTGTTATTGGAAAGACTCACGTTTTACCTATTCACCTATAAAAGTTCCCTTCCCTCACCACTCCGGTCAGCAGTCTGTACAATTCGAATAGCTCTCATTCTTATTTTCTTTTCATTGTTTCATTATTTACACCGATTGGAATCGTTTTATTTTTTTCCCTAAATATACAGGAATCTTCTGAATTGCGAAGATTCGCACAACTCCCGTATCCACACTCCGGTTATCCCTACTCCGATCTCTTTAAACACATTTGTTACTACTTATCGCACGAGAACTCCCCACACAATCTTCGATTCAAGGAGTCGCCGCTTTCGAATTACCGCCTTCATCCGTTAATTCCGTGGACGCACTCGCGTTCTCCATTTTCGCCTCCTCCACGTGTATCGTTTGACGATCATCCGTGCCCGAGTGTGAATTGGATTCCGGCTCGTAGTAATTACCACCGGTACCACCATCCTCACAAGCACCACCACTACTCGTGACCTTATCCGCGTAGTGCTGCTCACTTCGCTGGGGCTCACTCTCTTGCGACACTGCACTATTTGTTTCATTGGCGTTAACTAGATCCTGCCGAGCCTGATACTCGCTCTCCTGCTCGACCGGCGCGAATTGTTCCTGATTCTGTTCCTGAGCCGAGTCCGTGTGTGGTTGATCCTCCGATTGTTTGCTGTCCGATGGATCGGCTATCGCCGCTGATGTGTCTTCGGTTTGGTCAGTGGAAGAGGGAGGACTGACGTTACCCCATCTGGATTTTCTGTTGCGATTGCGATTCTCCCGTTCGGCCTTTGAGTCCGGAGTTTTGCTGCCTGAGGTTGGAGTTTTTGGGGCCTCGCGAGGATGGCCTTCGGCGTCGGCTGATGTCCAGACGCCACCGGCTGCTTCGTGGTTCCTTCCTTCTGGTCCGTGAGGCAGTCCTAGGTGGCCACCTGCTGGCCCATACGGTCGCATGTGGCGATCCTCGAAACGAGGACGGAAGAAGTGGTCCGCTTCGCGCGGGTCGAACGGTGGCCCACGTGGTGGCCTGAATGGCCTCATGCCAGGTCGCATGCCTCGTAAGGCTATTCCTCGTGGGTGCAACATTAATGGGCCTACGAATGAAAAGTAAATTAGTAATTGAATATAAACTCAACAGAAATAAACTATTAAATTAGTAGTTTATATACTAATAAAAATAAAAAGGATAATCATTTTGAAACACAATTTGGCTAAAAATGGAATCCAGGGGTGAGTGTCCCTTTAAGTTTTCGAGGAGTTTATTGTAAAAGAGATTTGCTGACAAGTGAAAAAAATCAAAAATATGGCTCAAGATATGCTCGATGAATACACACCTGGAAAAGCAAAAATAATATAAACTACACTTCTCAAAATAATTAAAGGGACAATCGTCATTTTCATACAAATATAATTCAACTAAAAATAATTAAATAGAATCGAGCAGACGATTATTTTGAAGATTGAAATGTAAGTATGTTATCTTAAGTTGAGTGAAAAGTTTTAGGATGTTAGGGTGAACTTGACCATTTTTAGCTAACACTCATTTGAAAATGACAACTGTCCCCTAAATTTTTTCAAGGAGTATATTAAATTAATATTTTAGACAAATACAAATGAAAAATCAAAAATTGCGTAAGAAATATCTCACCTGGACCTCTAGGACCAAACCCTTCAGGACCAAGCGCGCCTCTAGGGCCTCGAGGACGTATCATCGGTAACAGTACAGGATCCATCGGTACACCAAAGAATTCTCTTCTTCTGGGGTCAAAATCCGCACGGTCGGGATGGGCTCGAGGATCGAACCCATCTGGATGACGTAGATCGTACCCCTCTCGACGCAGATCGAATTCGTAACGCTCGCGTTCGTACTCTTCGAGAGAACGCCGACTGCGAACCTCGCGCTCGAATTCCTCTCGAGTCATACCAGCGTGTCGCGCCGCGAACTCATCGGCTCTTGGTCCATTCAGTCCCAAACGTGCATCGTAATCTTCTGGGAAACGGCCAGCGTGAACTCGCGATTCCATGAACTCGTCCAGCCCTCTGCCAGGACCGGCTGAACTCCTCATTGGGAAGCCAGATCTGTCTCGCTCACCCGCTCCCGGTACTCTTGGAAAATCTCGCGGATCCTGCGATCCAGCCCTGATAAAATCTGCGGTTCTAGCTCCGAACTCGGCACGGTCTGGCATCGCGGGGGCGAACTTTGGTAGATCCATAAGAGCAATCGGGCCATCCGCCGGTCTCCTAGCTGCTGTTTCATCGAAATTGCGTTCTCCACGTTCGAGTCTGTCCTGCGACCGGTCGCCTCTGATATTCCTGTCCATTCTGTCGTCGACGTTGAGAGTCCCGTCAGCCAGTTGGCGGAGTCTGTCGGCCAAACTGGGTTTGTCCTTCTTCGACTCGTTATCTTGGCCTTCCTGATGACGCGATGATTCGCGATTGTCGCGACTGTCGCGATCTCGTCTGTCGTCGCGTTCGCGTTCGCCAGGTCGACGACGATCGCGTCCGCGATCTCTACCGCGTCCACGTTCTCTTCCACGATCGTTTCGAGAGTCCGAGCCGTCCCTGTCTCCTCGTTCGCCGCGATCGCGTCTGTCGCGAATGTCGCGGTCCCGTTCACGGTCCTTGTAGTCCGGGTGGTCTACATCGAGGCGTTCATTGGCGTTCATTACAGCTAATAATTGATCACTTAGGTTTGGTTTGCCATCTTTGATATTGCTGCTTGTAGGCATTGCGTCTTCCATTTCGACATCCATATCGTCAGATTGATGTTGCGAGAGTTGCATCAACGGTGGTGGAGGTCCAACTCCGTAAGGTTGTCTCATCATAGGCAAGGAAGCCATACCTGTCTCGGTAGTGGGGGGTGGAACACCGATTGGTGGTACATTGTGCGGCATACCTAAAAATGTTTTGTTTTAGTTTATGCTGGATGGTTGCGATGATTCACCGTTACCCACCAGTTGAATTAGGTTTGTCAGAAGGTGCTGCGGGCAGAGGAATCTGCGTTAATAGGCCTACGCCGAGTCCTGCTCCAAATGGTGAATTCACAGATGGCGTTAGCATGGTTTGCATCATTCCAGGTCCCAAGAGCCCTTGCATGTTCGGTGGTGGTACTCCAATAGGTACATTCGGCATCAAACCATGAGCCATCGATAAACCCATCGGCCCGAGCATACCTGTTTTGTTTACTTTTCATAATCGAATCAACCCGACGAAGTTTTAGTTAGTAATGTTAATTCAACCACCAAAAGAATCAAATTAATATTTTTTTGTGTTATTTGATTAAATATGTTATATCAAGTGCATGCTAATTAAATATATTGATTTCCTTGCAACATCTATTTCAAAAAGAAAATTTACTCACGAGGAACTCCTGGCATGGTAAATGTAGATTGCATCATTTGTAATTGTGTATTTGGAGGTAAGATAGCTGCTGACGTAGGTGGTCTAATTGATTGTTGTTGACTTGTATCAACTAACTGCTGCTGTTGAGCATTTACCATGCCATCTGTTAATGTGGGGATAGGATTTCCGCCAGCGGCAGCAGCTGCTGCTAACGCATGCTGTTGCATCAATTGTTGTTGGAGAAGTTCTGCTCCTGTTGCAGAATGTTTTAATTTTCCTGAAGAAAGAAGAACGCGTTTTAGATTTCATAATAATTGTAAAAAGAAAAATAATTTCAAAAAATCAAAATTATAAACAAAAAGCAAAACTACTCGGTTGGTACCTTTTAAATGCGGAGGTAGTGTGTCTTCATCGATCATGCCACCTTCTTCTAATAATTCCAACTCGTGTTCGGATATATTGACTAATTTATTCCATGGGATATAACTTACACCAAGTTCAACTTCCCAGTAATCTTTCCATTCTTTACCCTTCACACCTTTGCCTGGCGCCCACGCTAGCTAAAAAGTTAGTTTCAAAGAAATTTAAAAATGAACGAATAATATGATAATACATATATATAATAATATTTATATTCATTTACCGTAATCGCCTTTCCTTGCATTTTATGATTCTTTAGTTTTGTAAGTGCTCTATATGCATCTTGTCTTCTATTCATGCAAATAAAGGCACATCCACGAGGAGAAATCAAATCGATACTGACTATGTCACCAAATTCACCGAAAGTGTCAGACAACTCTTCTTGATGCACCAATTTTGATAAATGTCCTACCCACAAGGTAGTACTACAAACTGAAAAAATACAATACTTTTGTGAACATTCGGAAGATTTCAGATACTACATGAATAATTGTTTGATATATATGCAATTTCGTATAAAGTTGCGAACTTCTGCATTTTAATATTTCGCAACCTGATAGTAACAGAATTTTAATGATATATACCGCTTAATTTATCCCTAACTATTGGTGGCAAGCCACGTTTTCGTCGTTCCTTGTCCCGTTCTCGTTCTTCCTCGGTCATATTTTCTCGACTGTCATCTCTTTTCCTGTCTCGACCTCGGTCTCGCGAGCGTGACCTATGAACAATTTTAAATATTAATTGTAATTCGATTAATTAGAATAAATTTAGATAATAACCTCCTTCGACGTGATCTGCTTCTGGATCGCGATTTCCTATCCCTGTCTCGATCACGATCTCTATCTCGGTGGCGTGGTGATCTGGATCGACTGCGATGTCTATATCGGTCAGGTGATCGACTTTGCGATCTAACGTTATCGCAGTTTACTATTTCCACACTACTACTATCACGTCTGGTACCGTTTCTCTCATCCATTGTAGGACTTTTTTGATTTTGATTAATTTGCCTGAGATTTGTCAATGGTTGTGAAACATAAGGCAATACTGGTGGATAACCAGGCGGCGGTTGTGATAAATCTTGAATAATAGTAGGATTAGCGTTCGTCGCGTACACATTCTGTTGATTTGGTTTTAGAATATCCGATGGTTTCAATTCACATTCCGAAGCAAATGGTAAATTCTGAAAGACGAAAACAATTAAAATTTTAAAAGATAAAAAAAGAATATCATCTTTTCTCTATTTTCATGACTTACTGGGACTGTTTGTGCAAGGTGCTTGTCAAATTCCTCTTCTTGTTGTTTCATTTGCTGGAGCTTCCGCATTTTCTCCTCAATTTCATGCTGCGAAGAAGAAACATTGCCTTGCATAGTTTGTTGTAATGTCTGTAACTGCCGTAGAACCTGCAAATTAATTGTCATTAAAAATTTATTCCATTTTTATTTTGTATCAATTATGTTTTATATTCAATTAAAGAATATTACTTCAGGATTTGTGAGGAGTAATCCAAGACTCTCTAAACTATTATTAGTGGGACCAGCATTATGTTGAGAAATGGCAGTAGTAGCGGCAGCAGGAGAATTGGCAACAACTACATCGTCGTCTTCTTCTTCTCCATAATCGAAATCGAGAAGTTTTTTATCAAATTTAACTGATGTTTTTGCATCATTAGTAGATTCTTGCTTTTTAAGAAGTAATTGTTGTAGATGCTGGAGTTGATCCAGAAATGAAACGTCGACAGAATTACCACCAGCTTGCCCCTGTTTAAATATTGTAATAATTACATTAGTAAATAGAACAGATTTTCATGTTATTGTCTGAAGAATCATAAAACTTACATTATTGCCTCCTGAGGAATTCAGAGCCCCTGCAAAAAAAATTGAGTGTTACATAGCGTCAAGAATACAACAATGAAATTGTAATTAAGAGTATGTACCATTTGCGTTGACTGGCTGTTCCTTGTGAATAGGATGGTTTGGATCAGCCAAATCGAACAACGGCTGGATTACCTCTGGAGGGAATACTGAATTTCTCTGCCATAAGTTTAAAACCCTTATTACTTTACTTTTGTCTTCTTGTGGACACTTGAGTAGATTAAGAAATGTAGTTTGCATGTTCTTCGCAAATCTTGGTGCAAAAACATCTTTATCTACTCCAAATTGATGACGAGACTGTCTCACAATTGAATCTATTACGTATAATCCTGGTACTTTATACTCAGGTTTGCACTGGAAAAATTTGAAAGTTTTATTATTAATGTTGTTAACGAACTAAGAAATTTGTTTTATTACTTACTTTTTGGATGAATTTTTCTACACTTTGTACAACATGTTTATAGAATTTGATTGCTCTAATGGCACCACGAGTGAGGGAATTCATTTTGGCTTTTGATATTGGCGGTTTGACATCGTAAAGAGCGGAAAGCTGAAAAATATTGATCAATTAGTTACCATATATATATACAAATTGTGCAATTTGAATAATATTCGATTGGTGTAAACAAAATTGATAATTAATATAGAATATTTAGTAAAATAACTAAGTAAATTAATGATCAAAAACACTCCAGCAATTTCCATCGAAACCCTCGGTAAACAAGATTTAGGAAAAGAACATCTGACAGAATATAATTTATATACAAGAATTCGAGAAATCGTAAAATCGTTCGTAAAATTATGAGAAGTATTACCTCCGCGTTGAACGCCTTGACCGCCTCCATCGTGATCTCGTTTCAGTTTTCACGGGCGCCGACCGCGACGCGTCTTATTTTTTTCACAAATAATTCTTCACACCTAGCACTATCAGTCAGGTAGCACGATCCACGGTAACAATGGTCAAATGTTTGTCGTCGTTGACTCGATACGACCACAAAAGCATTAATCGCATCATAATCTTCACCACACACTTCGTTCTATCTATCTAGCTGGGCCATGCCATTCAAGATGGCAGGTCCGTCCGATGATGATATTTTACCCAACATGCTCTTCGCAACATAGGGTGGCGAATGGCAGCGTTAGTGCAGTAGCGAGGGGTGGGGGTTATAGTTTGGAACTCGATGCTACTGCCATCGAAGCGGCAAAGTCGGTAATTCTACACTTTCCTCCTTTCTCACTCTTTTACACGTATTTTATACATTTATATACATGTACGCTCATGCATACGTGCGGTGTGGCGTGTGGGTGTGTGATCTTTTGTAAATTTACTGGCCGTTCAAGTTCTCATTTGATGACGCGCAAAATGGATCCTACACGTAACAAGACACAAATATGCCGTTTTACGAACTCACCCATCGTATGCTCTCTGCGACTCTACCCCCCTTCAATTTACATTTTTGATAATGATGACAAGTGAATTGTAGAAGCCTAACAGCCGACAATTTGTTACGGGTAGAACGAAGGAAGATATACCAGACAACAAGACGTATCAGAAAATGAAGCGAGTTGTTGTTTTCGGGGCTACCGGCATGACCGGTTTATGTGCTGTAAATCGGTGTATTGAAAAAGGTAAAGTGTAAATAAATATTATGCAATTATGCTTTTGAAAAATAATTAATGTAACTTATTAGTGTAATTAATAACGTATAAATTTATCAGTAAGTTAGTAATTACTATTTTTATTCGTGTTTTTGTTGCATAGGTCTTGATACAAGAGTTTTTGTTAGAGATTTGGCTAAGATTCCAGAATCTCATAAAGATAAAGTTAAAGCTCATGTAGGTGATGTTTGCAATTACAATGATGTATTGGAAGCAGTAAAAGATAGAGATGCTGTAGTTGTTGTTCTTGGAACAAGGAATTGCTTGGGTAAGATATGAAAATCTTTTTTAATGAAAGTTAATCTTTAACGATCATATTTTTTTCTTTAGATGCAACAACCGTTTTATCAAAGGGCATGGAGAATATAATTCAAGCTATGAAGGCTAATAATGTAGAAATTGTATCAGTTTGTTTGTCGGGTAGATAGAAACAACTTTTTTATTAATTAATGTTTCCTTTATTGTTATTCATAGAAAAATCGTTTCAGCATTTCTATTTCGTGAACCTGAGAAGGTTCCTGCTATTTTTAAGAATCTGAATGCTGATCACCAAAGAATGTTTGATTGTCTGAGAAAAAGTGGATTGAAATATATAGCTGTTTTTCCACCTCATATTGCAGGTAAAATATGAAAATCGACTTACAGTGGAGTTAAAACTTCCAATCACAATTACATAAACTAAACTTACAGTAAATAACATGGAAATAATCTTTTAGATGAACCTAAAGGAAAATTCACGGTTGCACATGATAAGTCGCCGTCCACGACGATTTCAAAACACGATTTGGGAGATTTTCTCGTTGACTGTCTTGAACAACCGGAACATTACGAAAAAGTCTGTGGAATCGGCACCGACAAATAAATAAACAAAAATAAATACTTTGTACATACATATAAAAATATCTGCGTGCTCTAATAGCAGTTCATCGATTATTCAATTTCTTACTGCACAAATGAAAATGCTTTATCGATTGTTTAACTATATCGATTATGCCTAGTTTTGATATGCAATAATTATTGTATATTGTTTATATTAGATTGAGCGGATTTGAATATTGCATTTTAAAAAATTCTATAATGTACTTTCATTCATATCTATCCTACAAAAATTGATTCAAAACGAGCTGTCTCACCGAGTTATCTCTCGACAAGACCGTCGAGCTTATGATTACAGTATCAAAGATGGTTTTTATCTAAATATCAGGCATGTCGCGTAAAGTGAAGCGTAAAAATCTTAATTGGTACTCTTTGGCATTAATAAGGAAGCACCTATTCTTCCTGCGTCCTATATATCCGCGTATTGTTAAAAAGGTCTTCTCAAGTACGATTATTGTGTTCCAATTTCTTCATCATGTGAGTCTTACGAGATATTAGTATATCGAAGATTTTGGGTATTTCGATGTTCGGCATTGGCGGTGGTGGGGGCCCACGATTACCGTGTCCAGCCCAGTCTCGATGTTTTGATCTCTGTGCTCGGTACGCTGTAGCTGCCGGTGATGCAAATTCTGCGATGTGACGTTTTATCGGATCACAAACATTATAGCCATTTTTGAAGTAGAATATCTCTTGCCCGCGTGTTATCAAATAAACACTTTCCACTCCTCGCTCAGCTACGTATTCCTCGGCACCACGTAATAATTTCGAACCGAGTCCTCGTGATCGATTGTGATAATCGATTACAACTATAATCGACAACAAAATTTGAATTAACGTACACTTAAACGAACAGTTGTTACTTTGTTGTTACATGCTTTTAAATTTTCAGAATAATTTTTTAAAATTGATATATAACTCACAGGACTCTATAAAGCAGCTGCGACTCAATTTTGGTATCAGTGAAATTTTACAATGACCTAATACTTTGTTTTCCGAATTGACAAGGATAAGGCACGTGGGAAAATTGTCGCAGGATACATTCAGTGATTGTAAGCTGCAGCAAAGAAACATTCGATTAATAACGATTTATCGAGAATGTAAAATCATTTTCGTTTAAAAAAACCCTGTTGATACTTAATATTTGTATCGTGCAGTTCTCTTTGCGGCCGCAATTAATAGGATATTATAACACATACCGTGCATTTTCGCTTCTTGGCCATTCATTATTGAGTAGTGTACAACACTCTTTTATTAAATTAGGTCGGTAATGCAGAGGTACTATTTCATATTCGCTCTCGGACATGGTTCTCTCACAGCAACTGTGGTAAACGTACATGTATATTAATTAATTCATTAATTCCAGTAACGCCCGTGAAAATTAATTTTTTTTGTTGAAGTGAGAAAAATGAAAAATTCTGAGCGTTCAAAAAATGGATTGAAATTTTTCTGTTATACACAAAAACAGTAAGGGTACATGATAATTATTCACAAGTATGGGACAAAAATCCAAAATAGGATGAAAATGAATTATTACACAGGAAAAAAACATTCAAAATAATTAATAATTTACAATATTTTGTGGAAAATAGGAAGATTCTTATTGATAAATTCAAAAAATAATTTCATCGAATTTCAATTTCCTATACTATACGTCGACGTCGTCATAGATGGGTTTAGATACAAAGATACAAAATAAACGTTTCTTTTAATTGAGAAATTTCGATAATTGAGAATAAATATAGTCTTAGGTACGCTGAACGTACTCAAATGTCTTACCGTGTTTTATTCGCGCGTGACTCGACCTAGGTACGAGAGATCTTGACACGATTGAATGTAAAAAAATAGTTAAGTAGAGAAGGTCACTGTCGTAAAGGAGTCGAACTTGAAAATCACCGAAGACGCGACTCCAATTTGTGCGATTGTTATGTAAAAATCACTCTCATCTCATACACAGTAATACGTTAGACGGGCTCACGATATTCTCAAAATCGAGTTCTAACCTATTTTTAGATACCAAAACTCCGAAAGTGTTCATAACTCGGAAACACTTGCTCCAAAATATCGACTCTCACACTCCGAATGAATTTAACGCGCGAAAAATCATTTCCATAAAGGAGCTGTCATAATTTGCCTATACGTAATAACTTAATGTATTGTTTATATATATGAGCAAGACGGTAGTGTATAATCGAATGAACACGTCGTAACACGTCTAACCTACTTTCCGCATCGCAATAAAAATATTGAATTTATGTTTTAAAATCGACACTTAATGTTTCAGGATATTGATAAAAGGAAAAAGAACGACTCCGTTTTTTTATTTAATTGTGACAATTTATTGAAAACTAATTTGTGTTCGATGATAGCCAGTGACATTTAAATACTTTTAAATTCAATGTATCCAGGATTCCACAATACGATTCTTGATTACACAATTAGCAAATAATGACTAAGCCTACAGATAAAAGATGTGTTTTTACACAGTCTCGTAGATAATCACTGAGCTGATTACACACAATTTACAGAATACAGCTTTCTTTTACAGATTTTTAGATATCAACTTATTCCAAACGCAAGGAAAAGATATGCATTCGATCGCAAATTCGTTAATTTAACAATCATGATTGTCAAAGTATTTTTTGTAAAACAAATTATATATTAAGTCGCAACGCGAAATATATTCATTTTCTAAATAGTTTAAAAAAAGGAAAAAATGCAATAGGTGTGCGAAATTTGTCGCGTACATTTTCATTAATTAAAATCGAGTATAAAATGTATACATACGATGATGTTTTTATCTAATCAGATATTCACTGAAATAATAAGTTTACATGTACTGGGTACGCATTACATCGCTACTGTCATATTGAGCATTTAATCACTCAATTCGTGATATTAATTGGATTTTTCATTTCTTAAAATTGGTTTACGCAATTACTTATGCATGAAATCGCTATTATCGATTACATAAGCACTTACAAGCCCTTTCAATATAACTTTGGCGCTAAAATTGCGTTTTTGTTCTGACGCTCCGGTGATTTCGATAGATGCGATTAAAAAGCACGAATTGTATTCAAAATACATTGAGATGCCTCTTTCATAATGAATCAGAGCGAATGTATATGTCATGATATTTCGTATTTAATGACTATTTCGAATTCTTACTCCTATATTTTTATTAGTTTTTTACTAAACATAATTTATCAATGACTTTACTTCCATCCTGTTAAGCGATATTGTAATCACTATCAACCAATACAACAAATTTTTCATAAATTTTTCAAATTCAAGAGTGCTTTCTCATAAGTAGATAAAAATTATTCTAACATTATTTACTATGTTTTAATTTTCACTAATAATATAATTCTTAATATTGCATCTCATACGATTCAAATAATGTTTTGCAACATTCTAAAATTAAATGAACACAAGAAATTTATAAGAATTATTTGGTACAGTTCCATTTGAAGGGTTATACTTAAAAATATTCTGAGCTCTTTGATTTAAGAAAATCGAGGACAAATAAAGTGTATACACCTACACTAATTTCTACGTTGGATGAAGCGCATCTCTAGGCAGTACGGCAAAATTCATCACTCGATATGCGATGCGCATATAAAATATTAATAATCGCACCTGAACGAGTTTAACGTTAACTTTTGTTAATTTCAATATGAAACAATTATACCGAAGAAAAACGTACGAGATAACACGTATAATTTAAGATCGAAGATGACTCGTTAAACTTACTTTTATCAAAAATCTATAAAAAGATATAATAAAAAAAAAAAAATGGAAAAAATATATGTCTATATGGTTGACAAAAATTGAATACAGAACAGGATATAAATCTTGTCAGATTCAATTTTAGATCATACAAAATTTAATACTTCCTTTTGCAGTCAATGATGGTTTTTTTCTGTTGAGATCAATCCAATTGATAAGTTTGAGACATATAAGTCATAATACAATATTCCATTACTCTTGCAGCCCTTCCTTTTTGTGAACAAAAGTTTGTAGAATATTGCATTTTTTAAAAGTTTTGATGCAATAATTCAAAGAGTTTTTGCTTTTTCTAACAAATCATTAATGAATTTCTAAAATAAGAATAATATTAATATTCCATATGCATAATTTTCAATTTTTTGAAATATTTAATAATTACCTTGACATCATGTGGAGGTTTTTTTGTATCAACCAATAATTCTTGCAGATAACTTCGTCTATGTTCATCACTGTCCATATCCAATAATTCATCCATGTCAATTTCTACTTCTCGACTTTTACTACTATCATTCTAAAAGGTCAAAATTGTGCAGATCAATTTTCCAATATTCTATTCACAGGGATTCAGCTAGCTTGACATTTCTTTAAAATCTTCCAAACTCTTCATTAATAAATATATGTACTTACAACAGATTCATACAATTTTTGCAACTCTTCGAAAAGCCACATTTCAACTGCTAGCCTCTTTCGAATTAATGACATTTGATGTGAACCATACTTTGCTGTTAAGAATTTTTCTCTACGTTCTTTAACTTCGCCCTTTTCTGTAAATGCCACATGTAGGTTAGCTCTAGCTGGGCTCCGTTCAGCTGCAAGTACTGCTCCTCCTTCCATTATGAAACTGTCTAGAATACATTAACAATCTCAAATCAGTAAACAATAAATGATAACCTGATATGAATAGGTGTCAAAAAACTGCCTGTAAAATGTAACCCTAGCAATTTCAGAAATGATTACAATTTTTAATTTTAATAACTATTTACTAGAAAGATGATTGCGCTGAAAATATCAATGGATTATTTCGCATTATAGAATATTAATTACATACGCACGAATAATCATTATACATGATTAATTAACGTCATTAAAAAATAAAAGAGAATAGCCGAATATAACAAACTGTCAGTGATTATACTAAAAAATTGATTGCTTACTATTTTATCAACGTTCTACGTTAATATTCACAAAATTATATGATTATTAAGCAATAATCCATGCAAAAAAAAATAATTCACACTTCGAGACGGCAAATCATGAAAATACATATGAAACTTATCGAGTGAGACGAGTACCTAAGATGTGAGAAAACAATGAAAGATGTGTTATTGAGATTAAATCTGGATTTAACATATTGCGACATCTTTTAAACAATTTTCTGAACTTGCTCGTACGAACTTGTCCAAATTCAAACTATTCGTTCATGGAACGGCCCCCGCTGCGCTGTGATAATGAATTCTACATATGAATATATGTCTAGGTTACTGCATTCGCGTTGGTGCGTCATCTGATAATATTTCGGTTGATTTTTTAATAAATTTTTATTATATATTTTTATTCGACGCATTTGACCATAAAGAAAGAGAGATCTGAAATTGAAAATTTTTTTAGAATAATTTTCAAACATGGGACGTTACAGGAGGTGAGAATTATGTGTAATACTTTATTAAAGAATACCCGCCGAATCGAACACTGATTCATTCAATTTTATTTTTACCATTTATTCACAAAACTATGTATATTTTATTAAATAAGTAACAATTACAAATTTTTCCTTTTGCTAACTCTTTATTGTAATTCATAATACCCTTGTTACAAATGTAGCAGAAAATTTTAATTGAGAATTTGGAAATAATACTTGGGTGAATGTCTATTGTTACAGCCGTAGTCGTGACAGAGATAGGAGACGTAGATCTCGCAGTAGATCTCATAGTAGATCTCCAAGGGATAGAAGAAGTTGGGGTAGCTCTGGACGTGATAGAGGCAATGGTAACCGAAGTGGCCGAAGTCAACCAGGAGCAAATTTGAGGAAACCACGTTGGGATTTGAGTAGATTAGAGCCATTTAAAAAAGATTTCTATATACCAGCAGATATAGTACAAAATCGGGATCCTCGAGTAGTCGAGCAATATAGAAGCGAAAAAGAGATTACTCTTAAAGGCAAAAATATACCAAATCCAGTGTTCTCGTTCGATGAAACTGGTTTCCCAGATTATGTGCTCAAAGAAATTAAGTAAGTTTATCAAAATATCAGAGACAAATAAAAATATTAACCTTGCATAATTTTCTATTATTAGGAAACAAGGGTTCAGCGAACCTACTTCGATACAAGCTCAAGGCTGGCCGATCGCTCTTAGCGGTCGAGATATGGTTGGAATTGCATCAACTGGATCGGGAAAAACATTGTCTTATATATTACCTGCTATAGTACATATAAATAGTCAACCTAAATTATGCCGTAAAGATGGTCCAATAGCACTAGTATTAGCACCAACAAGAGAATTGGCTCAACAAATTCAACAAGTAGCGGATGACTTTGGTCATTCGTCCAGTATTCGAAATACATGTTTATACGGTGGTGCTCCTAAAGGTGCCCAAGCTAGAGACTTAGACGGCGGAGTCGAAATTGTAATCGCCACACCAGGAAGATTATTAGATTTTTTGGAATCTGGGAGAACTAACTTAAAAAGATGTACTTATTTAGTTTTGGATGAAGCTGACAGAATGCTAGACATGGGTTTTGAACCACAAATTAGAAAAATTATAGAACAAATTAGACCCGATAGACAAACTCTAATGTGGTCTGCGACATGGCCTAAGGAAGTGAAAAATTTAGCTGAAGATTTTTTAAAAGACTATGTTCAAATTAATGTTGGTTCTCTTCAATTATCCGCCAATCACAATATTTTACAAATTATTGACGTCTGTCAGGATTACGAAAAAGAAAATAAGTATGCAGCGATTATTTTAGAAGACAAAATATTTAATGGAATATTTTATTAATTCTTGTTGAAATTTGCAGATTAAGCACCCTTTTAAAAGAAATCATGGCTGAAAAAGAAAACAAAACAATAGTTTTCATAGAAACTAAACGTAGAGTCGATGAAATAACACGTAAGATGAAACGAGATGGTTGGCCCGCAGTATGTATACATGGTGATAAAACGCAACAAGAGAGAGATTGGGTTTTACAAGGTAACAATACTAGCTTTCATCTACTACTATCTACACTTATATGAAAATAAATAATAAATAATAATAATTTTATTACAGATTTCAGATCAGGAAAAGCTCCAATTCTAGTTGCAACTGACGTTGCTGCTCGTGGACTTGGTGAGTGAGCTGTTTTCTTATTTATAAATGAACTTAAAGTGAGCAAGATCAGTTCTTTCAGATCTTAAATTATCGTTATTTACGTCTAAGTTTTCTCATTTGCTATTTGACAATGAAAAATGAAAAAAATAATTTGTATCGATGAAATTTGTTCTGAAAATATTGCTCAATTGTCGAACTCAAAAAATAATTCAGTTCAGTACCTTTGCTTAGACCGAATACCCAAAAAAATCAGTTGCTATCACAACGAACAGTAGGTTCAATTTTTCCAACAAATACTTAACGTTAAACTCTTCCTTTGATAATAAATAGTTCAAAAGGGATCCTTGAGTTTTGCCAGAGTATAAAAATTAAAAATAACAGACGACCCCTCGAAAATTGAGCAATAGCAAAATGAATGTAACGTAGCTAAATAGAGCATCTGAGGAAGATCCCTCCCCCTCACAAAAAAAAAAACTATCAGTAAACAGCCAAAAATAGGCAACACACAGGATTCCGAGTCAGCAAGGGTGTTTTTGGCTAACGCGTGCTGGATGTGTTTTTTGGATTGCAGAGGCACTTCGGCGCGAGCCAGGCCGGGTAATGCAAAATCCGAAAAATGTCCCACCACGTGCAAATAAGTGGCGGCACACACTATGAGTTATGTTTGCCGGTGGGAGTCGTCCGCCGATCACTGTTTGCATTGTCTGCGCCGGCTGCGGCGCCGTGCCTCTTCGCCTGCTACCGAAATATCGTCGAGAGAAAGCCTTCCACTTCCACTGAATAAGAGCGAGGCGAAGGCCCCGGGTGTTGTCCAGGGTGTTGCGCGCTGATCTAACGAATAATTGAGAAAAGAGACAACCTGTGCTGGCCGCGGGTCTTGTCGATTTTTTCGCTCTATCACCAGTCCGCCGAGCTCTGGAAAATAAGTCCAGACGGAGAGAGTGAGAGTGAGAGAATAGAGGGAGAGTGAGGGAATATGAGAGGCGGTTGGCATTATATGCCGATGATGCCAGTGCCTCTCGTTATACGCCGGGGGCCACGTAGCAACTCAGCGCCGGAGGCTGTCCAAGCCAGGCCCTGCCCCCGTGTACGTTGCTACCGACGATCGCCCACTGCCACTTTAATTAGTATGATAGATCATTAAGCTTCTGATTTTTATTATTATCTTTTTTTTTTACTTTTTTTTACGTTATCACGCTCTGGTTTGCCCTTCAGATAAAACAAAACAAAACAATTCCTTATCAGACGTCCATATCCTGGATCCTGGAACAAGAACAAGAGCCATCTCGTTCGAATTCATCTCTGAGCAATCGTAGTCGAGTCATATTTTCAATTTCAATTGTCCAATCAGTTTTATTTGTTGTACTACAGTCGCTCATTGATAAACTCGATATCGTCGCTTATCCTACCTTTTTTTTCTTTTTTCTTTTCATTTTGCATATTTTCGTAGAATCTCTTGAGTTACTATTAAATCAATCGAACTTTTCTATAAAATTAGCATCCTATAGTCATGCTTTCCTGTTCACCTTTTTCCATACAATAAATTCATTCATTGGTATCCCGGTGGTACTAACTTGCAACCTCAATTTCGACGTGCAGGTCGTAGTCATCGGCTTATTTATGCGAATTTCGTCACGTTCGTTGCATTTTATCATTCTATGAGTATTTATATTCGATTTGATGTTGAAATAGTGACTACGAGTTTGCACGTTGATATCGTTTATGACTATGGTCCTCCTTGATTTCATCTATTGCTCGTTTTTTTTCCTACGCAAATTGATATCTCGATAATGAATACTCGACAATTCGATGTAGAAGTACGAAAGGAGGACGAAAGTCAGTACTCAGTTCACTTTTACTTCATACTTCATTCGCAAGTCACTATAATCAAATTGGTAACTACTGAATTGTCAACGCCAGAGCTGACCGTGCGTGTGTCAACGATGAAACTCCATTTGTTAAACGAATAATTTATTTCAGACGTAGAAGACGTTAAGTTCGTGATCAACTTTGATTATCCATCGTGCTCAGAAGATTACGTTCATCGTATCGGCCGTACCGGTCGCCGACAGAAGACGGGAACAGCTTACACCTTTTTTACTCCGAATAACTCCAACAAGGCGAACGATCTTATTCAGGTGCTCAAAGAAGCTAATCAGGTGATCAACCCAAAGTTGCTGGAACTCGCTGACGGGAAATCGGGAGCGTATGGAAGACATCGAGGTAACTTGAAATACACTAAAAAAAATTAAAGGGACTATTTTTAATTGGCTGTATTTTGACTAAAAATGATTTAATTTTAAAAAAATTAGAAACTTAAATCTTGATTAATTTTTAGTTAAATTATAACTGTTTGAAGATACGAGTCTCTTTTAATTTTGTTGACTACACGGTAAAGAAAGAATAAACTACAACTGCAGAGATCCACATATAATTTTATGTTGAAATTTAAAATTATGTTTATTGTATAAACAACGTGATGAAGTTACATTTTCAAATTATGATTATGTAAACATAGATTTTGTGTAATTCTACAACCATATATTAAAGTGAGATATAATCGTGTTAAAACATCAAACGAAACGATTGTTTTAAATTATACATTAAGATGTATATTTTCATTTTTTGTTAATAGTATGTGTAAATTAAAAAAAAAAGGGAACAGGCATATTAATTTAATGAAATTAATAATATTTTGTTGAAGTAGTAATTGAATATATTGAACAATCAACATAGCTTTGAACTTACACTCTTTTTACCGTGTTGTATATTTTCATCTGAAACGATAAAAACTTGAATTTTGTCTAAAATGAATATTTTTTCAGGCGGACGAAATAGATGGCGAACAAGAGGCGGCCGCAATGGCAAAGATCACAGCTTATCGAGGAGCCGTAGTCGTAGTCATAGTCGCGAACGTAACGGCCGAGGAACTCGTCGTAGCTACAGCCGAAGTTACTCGCGTAGTCGGAGTCCTATTCACAACCGCGCGGGTAATAGATACTGATCGTGTCGATTGACTGTCGCTTCGGAGACGTATTTATTTCACGCTACTCTCACAAAAACTCTTCTTTATCCCTACGTTCGCTTGTTCCAGAAGTAATCGGCAAGAGTTACTGGAGCAGTGAGAGATGATCTTCCATTGACTTGTAAATCCAAGATCGCAAAGAAGCGTGAATTTTTTACTCGCTTGTAATGTAAATTCGTGCGATCGACAAATAATCGTAATTATTTTCTACGATGTCTCGACTAAAAAAATTAATCGAAGATTCAGAATAAAAGCGACGTAGCTGATATTTCGGATGCGTTTTCGAACGATCTCGTGTTTGAAAACATGTTTTTAGTAACCGTAAATAATAATGATACCGATAGCGTAATGGAGATCAATTTTCTAAAGAAACGTTTTCTCGTATTATTGTATAAATTGATCTTAGAATTTCTTTTACCGAGTGAAAAACGAAAATCATTTAACTTTTAAGATACCCGATCGTAATACATTTATTACAAATCACAATTATTATATAATTTTTTATCTTGGACGTTTACATTGACGAAAGAGGTAGTATTCGCAATGCTTTGTAAAAAAGGACTTTATTCCCTACATCACAATATGTCGTGTGCTTATAAGTAAATTAATTTATTAGCGGGGTGAAAACGAGTATGTAAGAAATTCACGCATTATCATTTGCTTAAACGAAAAATCAATTCTATTAACGTAAAAATTATAATTTTATATGACAAATATCGTTTGTGCAAATTCCTTCGAGTCATTATTTTTATCGTCGTGATTGAAAAAGAAGCTTTTATCGTAATTTACAATCTATATGTGCAACCAATTTATTGAGTATAATAGATTTATCAATTAATTTCATTATAATCCAGCATCGACCTTGATTTTAATTTAAGTAGGAATTAGCATTAGATGCCGGAGTGAGCAATCTTCATAATTCATTTTTTCATCTATGCATATAATTTAAACGAGAATTATCAATTTATATCTTCTCCCGTTATATGCAATTAATTCTTCAACAATATTTCAAAATAGCAACGCGATAGAATGTTCGAGAAACATTGTTTTTGCTATTCATTCCTCGTGTACAGTATTCAAAATGCAATTTATTGTAACAAAATACATTTATTAAAAAAATAAAAAAGAAATGCAAACACGAAGCAATTAAGAGAAATTTGATCACTTTATGCGTAGGTTACATGTATCGTCGATAAATGTAAACTCATGTGATTATAAAAAAAAAAAAAAAAAATATACAGAAGAAATGTATATGAAAATGCTTTGAGAATTTCATTCGCCTGCCTCACCGAATAGGGTACCCCTATGAGTGGTCGACATTCGTTGAACTGATGTCACCCAGGTAATACCATCGTGAGTAACGGCTTTGTCAATGATGCGAAGAAAAAAATATGTACGAAAATTTTTCGGAATGCGAAGATATTCTTGTTACACGGTAATCGACAGGGGAAAACTCGTCTTCGCGTTTATCAGCCTAGGGAAGGTGATTCACGAGATTTTTGCACTTTGCCAAGCGATGATGCGGATTCTTCGCTATTTTTCTCATTGACAATCAAGATAGTACACGTTCCAGAGAAACACTTAAGTGACAACTTTCGATAATTACTTATTAATTGCGCTCGTCTGGGTTATCAATGGGTAATTGATTGGTGACATTAAACGTATAAATAACATTGCAATACAGTAATACCCCTTAAATATATTCGCATACACATGTGGACTGAAAATAAAAATTTGTTGAATGCACTTAGTATTTGAAAATATAAAAATGAAAATTTTGTTCCATAAAAATTATTTATAATTAAATAATTAATTATAAAAAAATAATTATTAATAATAATTATTATTATTAATTATTAATTATTATTATTAATTATTAATTTTTTATTTGTTATTATTTATTATTAAATTATTATTATTATTATTATTTATTTTTTTTTTTTTTAGTGTAGGTTGTGGTATTTTTATTTCAATCAAGATTCAGTAATCAAGTAAATTATATAATTTTTTAATCAACGAGACTAGTTAAGTATTATTTAGAGTTATTAATTAACAAAAGTGAACCGTGGGAAATATCCAGAAAGTGCAACGTGACTTTGAAATAACAAAAGTCCACCCTCAGGTTCGTTACTCCTTGCGGTCCATAAGTAGTTCACTGTCGGTCAGCGAAGACGGAAAAACCAGACATCTGGGAATGTCCCGCGTTTTACGCCAGACGTTCAATTGTTTACTGCAAAATGCAATACTTCATCTGCGCATCGAGATCGAGCTCGAAAAGGCGACAGTCATGCCCATTCGTAAAAGTCGTAGTAAATTCGAATACGTCGAAACTACGAGTATCTTTGACAATATTGCGCAATGACAAGTTAAATATACCCTCATATGCCGATATCGAAAAAAAAGAAAATGTTTGACTCGTAACGCGATACCAGATTGGTTAAACAAAAAACGATTTATGATACCAAGAGTCGACATTTCCGCACGGAAAAAGAGATGTGTAATGTGTTAAAAACTCACGATCAAAACTTTTATGTTGAATTTAATGTATTCAATTATTAATTCAACATGTGTGAGGTTTATTAAGTTTTTTTGTTCATTTAACAAATTAAATATTATCTACAAACAATGAAAATGTACAACTAAATGTAAATTTTTTTTTATATCAACATAATTATATGTCACTTTAATATCTGGTTATAGAATTTTTTACACAAAATCTATTTTTGAAAATAATTTAAAAATGTAAATTTGACATGTTGTGTGACGAACAACAAAATGTTAAATTTCAACTCAAACAATATCAAATTATATGTGGACTCCTAATCTAATTTTTTAACGTCTGTATAAGGAAATACGGAAGTTTCGTCATTTCCGCGATTTCTAGAAACGAATTTTTTTCTCGATGCGCCCGATCAAAACCCAAGATCGCGTACGAAAGTGCATTTCTCTTGAAAACGGGCGACTTTCAGCCGAAATGACGCACGACTTTGGTAAAAACGGTCCTCGTTCCTCGATTTTTTTTCCGCGAAAGTCGTTCAAACGATGCGTGTAGAAACGACAAAAATGCAAAATAACGGTTGTTCCTTCGTTAATCGCATCTTCGTGGATAATCGTTGTTATCACGTCGATCTATCGTCCTTGCGCCTCGTAATGATCGATAATCGGTCCTTGCTAGGATCGATCTTACGCGTGGCTTGTACGCGGTAAAAAAGATGTCCTCAATTCAACATTAATCAATTGTAGATTCACACATAATTTTGTGTTCATGCAACACAATTTGTTCGTGTTGAAATTTAACAACATTGTGTTGTTCTCCACATCATAAGGTGTCAATGTTAAATTTTTAAATTATGATTATGAAATTCTACGTTTTATTGTACATATTTTTCATAAATAATACATAATTTGTAGAGGAAAAGAAATAGGCATGTTTAATTTAACAAAATTATCTAATTACATTTTATAACAACTGAATAATCGACACAAAAATTTCGATAGTCAAATTTTTTCGATACATTAAAATTACAATTGTATCAAATTCTAAATTTTATTGTACGTACTTTTTATGAATAAAATATAATTTGTAGAAGAAAAGCAATTGGCATGTTTATTTAACAAAATCACATGTCGTAACAGCTGAGTAAAAAAATGTACGTATATTAAATTAATAATTGTGTACGTTGAATGATCAACACAAAAGTCTCGATAATTCGATTCTTTCGATACATCAGACATCTCTTTTTTCCGTGTACGTACAAAAATCAGCAGTGCTATATGGGAACGAGAGGGAGAGGGGGTGGGAGGAAGAGGTAATCGCGCTGTTAGGAGAGCCGGGTAAATACGAGCGGCAGGTGACGACAGAGAATCAGTTTGGTTCGAACGCTCGCGCAAGCCGCTTCCAAAAAAACGGCTCTCGTATTTTCTTTTTTTTCGATCCACGACTCGATCCGCTAAATATCGATCCACCGGATCACGCGAAACTAGTTCAACTTTGCTCTTGGACCAGTTTTTCTCTCTCAAAATGATCTACGTGAGTATTTGTTCGATAATTTTTTATTCAAATAAGCGAGAGAGAAGTTTACGCGGAGAGAAAATTCGGTGACATTTTTTGATCGACTTTAACGACCAGGTGGAAAGTTATTTTAAAAACGAGCGAAGATAGATGTTAGTAAACTATTCGAAGGCCGAATGCGAAGAAACACGAGTCGTGAATGGGAATCGCGCGGGTGTCCGTCATCCAGAATTTAATAAATGAATATTTAAGTTCGCGGATCGTATCGGTATTAATAAGCATAAGCCGATAACCCTCTCAGCCTCTGGAATCAATAATAACCAGATTCGAAGTTTGCTCAATTTTCTCGCATAAATCTCGATAGTCTTATTGGGCACGATCCTGTAATATATTCATTCATAAACTTCGCTCGAAAACGATTTCGATAAATGAAAATGTGAGCAAAGTGGAGTCGACTCGGTTTCGCTCGTACGATTTCGTAGCGCAAAAAAATTAAGGAGACAGTTTTATTATTTTCAAACAACTGTATCTTGGCTAAAAATTATCAAATCTGATTAGCCAAAGGATCATTTTGAAACTTGAATCTCTCTCTTTAAAACGATCATCTGCTCGATTCGATTCGATGATTTTCAGTCGAGATTTTGATATTCGAAAATTACAAAAAAATTTGAAGCTTCTTTTGATTTGAAAATATAGAAATAAATATTCAATTCGATAAAATGGGTTATTGAAATTAAATATTAGTTTATTAAATTGGTATTTAAAAACAATTGTTTAGCAAATTTTTATTTGAACATATCCAAATAAATAATACTTTCAATAAAATTTTATTTACAGTGTATCAATGCATTGAGAAAAATTTTGACTTGATTCACTTTTAACGAACAGTGAATGGCCAAATCAATTTTTTCGAGTATATTTTTGAGTTTTTGGGTACAAAAAGAGTACACATAGAGTTTTATAACCAGCTGACGAGGTGTCACGGTCGTTCAAGTTTCACTATTCCTTATCTCTTTCAGTCCACAGCGATATTGCTGGGCCTGGTGTGTACAGTCAGCAGCCAGTTGCTGGTCTACCCCGATCAGTTTGACGCGATGAATTCGTTGTCGTCCCGACGACCTTATTATCCATCGGTGCCGTCGGCTCCTCCACGAGTTCAGCCGATACCCAGCACTTACCCGGGCGGATTCGGAGGCGGATTTTCGCGGCCTTCCTCGAATTATCCACGCCCGATCACCCAGAGACCGAAATTCGTGCAGCAGACTCAGCCCAATCCTTACGACACCAAGCTTCCTGGTCGCTGGAACAATCATGTAAATATTAATCTTAAAATTTATTATTTTTAATATTTTTTTGAGTAATTAAAATAAAAAAAAAAATAGATAAATATTTTGATAAATAAATGAAATAGTTTTATAAATAGATAAAATTCTAAAAAATTTCAATTACAACGAAATTTAATCAGTTTTGTCCTAATTTGAATGTTTTTTTGCAACATGCACATTGAAAGTTTGATTTTACATACTGCAAAAAGGTAACTACTGTAGTTATTGTGCGGTAAAGTGATTACGTCATTACTTTACCGCACACGCGTGTGTGTAATGCAAAGTGTCCTACAAAATACTATTTAGAGAAAAAAAGAATAAAGAGATAATAGATAATAGAGATTTTACTGCATAAAATGTTATAACGAAATATTTTATCAATATTTATAATTTAGTAAAAAAAATTGTACTAAATATAATTACAATACAAATACAGTAAATACATTATTGTACTGAATTGTATTGTATTTATTGCACTTTTTGTATAATCTACTATCTAGTGTTTGTACTCAAATTTTTCAATTACAATATAAAAATCTTTTTTTTCCTCTCATTTTTACCAAATTAGGTTACCGATTTGATATCACGAGGAGTGCTGAAATTCGCGATCGACATGGACCGAGCCATCTACGCGACGCGGAATTCTTCTCTTTCGGCTTTACGAGAAAATACACTTTTTTCACCGCTGAGCTTGACGGGAACTCTGGCGATGGTTCTGCTTGGATCATCCGGAGCCACGTTTCAGCAAGTGTCGAGGATACTCGGCCTCGAATCCGGTGTCAACATCGCTGAGCACTCGGAAGTGGTGCATCAAATGTTCGGTTTGCTCCTGAAAATTGTTCGGGACCACACGCTCGATCCGTCAGAACCTCTCGTTAATTTTGCTAGTGGCATTTTCGTACAGGTAAGTGTAAATTCCTACCTCCAATTATTACACTAAAAAAAATTGAAGCTACTTTTCATTTGAGAATACAGAAATATTTAAACCGATCAAATGAATTTTAAAATCATTATTCAACCATTTTTTTTAAGTTTTAAAGAAAATTATTTATAAACTTTAATTATTTTGCTTACCAAATCATTTGAACGCATTCAAATAGAGTACATTCAACAAAATTTTATTTATAGTATGAAGATGAATGCTCGTAAAGAAATTTTGACTTATCGAACAGTAAATAACCGAATTAATACGTTCAATTTTTATTTAAAAAAAAATTCATATAAATAAATTAAAACTTCAGAAGTTTTCAGTACTAACAATTTTTAATTTTTATTATTGCACTTTATTTTATAGTTAGACCTTCCCTGACTATAAAAAATAGTACTATTAATTTCTATAAATACTATTTATCAATAGTATTAACCGCAAAGGCGCGACTGTTTCGACACCGGCTTTAATCGTTTTATTGCGAAAATAAAGGACGGGTACCCGATCAGGCCGGAGTTCGGGAACATCAGCCAGCAGGTTTACAACAGCGAGACGATCAACCTTGACTTCCTGCGGCAGAGCGGTTCGGCGCGTCAAAAAATAAACACGTGGGTTAACGATAGGACGAACGGCAAGATACCCGAGATACTCTCGGACGACCCACATCCTGCGACAAAAGTTATAATCGCATCGGCGCTGTACTTTCTCGGCGAGTGGCAGCAGCACTTCATCAACGGCGCCACCAGAAGGTGATTACTCTTCATTCGATTCCTTTAACCCTTTACCGCACATATGCCCATATATGGTATTGCAGTTTTCATTCAATTTTATTTCCAAATTGAGTATTAATAATTTCATTATGTAATATTATTTAGCAATAATAAAACGCATAAAAATTATCTGTGATTATGAGACATTTTGAAATTAGTACCTCACTGTGCAAGCTTAATCAATTCATGCAGTAAAGGGTTAATTCTTCTCTTCGTTCTAAACCGATGGCTCACCTGTTCTCCTTCTCAGAAAGCAGTACTTCATCGAGCCGAATGAGGCGATAGAGGTCGACATGATGTACAACGGCGGCGAGTTCAATTTTTACGAGGACAGATCGATCGGAGCTAAAATTATCGCTCTACCGTACAAAGGCAAAAAGGTAAACACTCGCCGTTGAAAAAAGAATTTACGTTGGATGATAATGAATTCCTCGCTCGACAGGTGACAATGTACATCGTGCTGCCGGACGCCCAAGGAGCCCGAGCACTTCGCAACTTCGAGAACACTTTAACCGCTGAAACCATCGAGACGATGATCTCGAGGATGACCAATCAGACTTGCATATTCGCCCTGCCCAAGATGAAACTCTCGAGCTCGCTGAGGCTCAGCTCGGCTCTCCAGGCGCTCGGCCTGACCTCCCTCTTCGATCCAGCTGCGGCCGATCTCAGCATCCTCTCGGCTGGTCCTAACGAGAACCTGGGGGACAGGTTTGCCCCGAATGCCCAGGTTGGACGATATCCGAACTACAACGATAAATGTGAGTCGAAAGAATTTTGATAACGTTAATGTGACTAACATTTTTCATCAGTCGAATCAGCAATGTTATTTTTCATTGAAGATTCTTGGTCGATGCAAATATTTATAATGACACATTGAATATAATTTTTTTGTGGAATGGTGAGTACTCGGTAGAATTCACAAATTTTGAATAACAGAACATGTTGGGTTCATCAACTCATCTGCTGAATACAACAGTGACAACTTCACAAAATAACAATCAGATATCCCTAACATGCTAACATTAACATCCTAACAACATAAACTTTATATATAGTCTTATTTATTACGATTATTCAATTGATAAGCTTGTCAATATTCATAATTCTGTAAAAGTTGTCATTGTTTAAAATCCCTAATATCCTATCATTAACACTCTAACAACCTAACTTTATAACTTTCAACTCATTACAACTATTTAATCGATTACAATTTTTTTCTTTCAGTGTACCCAACCAACAACGTGCCCTACCAGGACAACGACGTTCTAATTTTCTCGAGATTCGGGGGCGAGGACGACGGAACGACCAGCACCACCAGCAAACCGGAAGCTAACGAGGCTCAAGGGAGAGCAAACTACTTCAGGTACACAGACCTAGTGGGTGGTTATGACGTCAGACAGTGGAGCAATGGTTTTATCATGAAGAAACTTATCAGGAACAGACGCTCACTCCGGACGAAACGCCAGAATCGTCCGATCGACGGTGACTTTCTGGAATTCCTGAAATCCCAGAATTTCCCGTCTTACGGATTAGACAGCCTGCGCAACAATCCGGCCATTCAGAATCCGCATTTGTATGCCAGCGAGGTGCTCCACAAGGTCGAGATGGACGTGACGGAGACGGGAACGGAGGCTGCCGCGGCGACAGCGGTGTCCTTGGAGCGCACCGGCGGACAAAAGACGCTCTTGGCCAATCGGCCGTTCCTCATGTTCATCAGACACGACGTCACCAAGTTGATACTCTTCTGGGGTAACGTTAACGTACCCACGCCCAATTACCGCACGTCCTGATTCGTCGATAATGCCGAAAAATTATTCTTACAATTTTTCTCGAGACAGGAACCAGCTGGCTGGTACCACCGACGAATTCGAACGCTTACATTTTAAGAGCTCTAGTCATTAATGTTTTTCGATTGTGCTCTGTACGAGCTTGTTTGAACCTCGGGTCGAAATTTTAACTCAATTATAAATTATAAAAGTAAAAGTAAAATTATAAAACGTAAAATGTTTAATTATATGTTTAATTATATATAATTAAACATTCCCCGCGTTTAGGGTCAAAATGAAATTTATAATAACTTTCAAATTTTAATAAGTGTTAAGAATATCTTTAGAGATAATAGTTGAACATAGAATTTTCAGAATTATGGGTGGCAAATTACCCAAAACCTTCTGTATTGGCAAAATAGAGTTAAAATATCGACCTGAGATCTCTCGAAGATTGCGACGCGTCATTTCTGTACACTTAACTGTGTACAGACTGACACTATAGTCACACCAATCGATCTTCGCGTTCTACAATGTCTCTTTATACGCACGATAATCGCAGGACGCGTGCGAGCTCGACAAACATAGACGGGTAGCGGATGTGAATCATTCGGAATTAAAAGAGCTGAAACGTTTTATCGGTAGTACAAGTAAATTCAATCGTAATTGTTTTCGCTTCCAGCTACTATTTCAACGTTCTTTTTTTGTTGACACTACGAAAACACCCGGACGAACGATAATGCACGATATCAACACGTGCCGTTCTACTCGCGCGTGCGATCGATCACGTTCATTTATATTTATATTAAGTTTCATTTATATCGAAGCATAAATTATTTAACACATGTGCTCGCGCTCGCGATTAAATTATACGCTACAGCATAACAATCATGTGTAAAAATTGTGTTTTAATACTATTTATTTTGTATTTATAAGTCTATGAAAATATAGTATTTCTGTATTTAAAAGATGTCAATCTCTTTCTCCTTTCTCGTTTATTCCGTACAGTGGATACAATCAACCGACCTGCATTTATCTATTGATTTTACTAATTTAGAAAAGAACCAAGTACAATTCATTATAAAGACATATTTACATCTCAACTGTTTACGGAAACAGTTCAATTCTACATAAATTCTAATCAATTCTACATAAACGGTGGGAAATGTACGAGAGTGGCAGAAAGTGAAGTAAAATCAGCAGAAAACTACGTCTCTTCGTTGTCCGTTGGCCTGGCGAGATGAAAGTCGAGTATCTCGTCGGATGTGAGGAAACGTACGTCGCTGTCCTCCGAGAGCGCCGAACCACTCGAGCCTCTCTTGTACGACGATCGCTTACGCCTGACTATAATGAACGCGATAGTCATGGTTAAAGCGATTCCGGTAAGCACGCCAATTGCCAACGCTATTATCCCGGTTATGCTAATGTCCGGCGTTATGTTTCGCGTAACCTCCAACACGTCCGCAGGCATATCTAAAGCAAAAATCTCCAGTTAGTGTACGTCGTTAACCTTTTTTTCTCCTATCGATAATAATTAATAAGAGTAACGTCAGAGACGTCTTATCACCAGTTCTCATTTATCGCGGGTTTTTCCGTTCGGACTACACTGGATCTCTACGCAACTGCGCAGCGAAATTACCGTTCTCGTGTAGAAAGCAAAATTTGACTCACTCGTTTCCTCGAAATGGCTCGGTGTGGTTTTGTAACGGTACGGGGTTTCTCGAGTTTCGGGAGTCGTGACAATCGGGGCTTTTGTGGGACTACTCGTTGTCGTTGTCGTTGACGGCTTCGAGCTCGACGTCGTCATCGGTGGAGGCTTTGTTCCGTCGGGGTCGATCTCGTCCTTGGGATACGGTCGATTAGAAATCGGTATCGATACGGGCTCCTCGGTCGTGTCGATGTCGCTGTTCTCCGAAATGTCGTCGACTACACAAATATTTCTTTTACTAAGAGATCGATTGATTTGTGTTTATTGCTCTGGCGAAAAATAATTACCGAGCACACAATAGGCGGCGTAATCGGGACAGCAGGTTGAATTTTCGGCACAATAGGGTGTACAATGGCAGGCGTCGGGTGACGTAATTGGGATAATCGTCGTATAATGGTCCGTGGGTGTATTGCCACACCTACCTCGACAGCTCTGCTGCGCGTTCACCAGTTCGATCTGATCTACGATTGAAATTCTTCGTATAAACTTAATCTTCTTAAGGATTAAGAGGCAAAGCTGACAAACCATTGGTCGACTCCGCTACGGTCTGGGTTTCGTTGACTTTCGGGTTCATCATGCACTCTTCACCTTGAAGAATTGCGACATCGTCGACTGCTATGTCGCTGACGTAACTGGCTCCTCGAATGCCCTCGATGATAATCTGAAATATTACCCTTCATTAAGTGTTCTTTACTTTGTACACTCTTCAAAAAATTAAGGGGACACTTATCATTTTGAAACGAATCTATCTCTTTAAAGTAACCACCTGCTCGATTCAATTCAATTATTCTTAGCCTAGATACAGTTTTTTAAAAATGATAAATGTCCCTTTAAATTGTTTCAATGAATTCAAACCTGAAAACTCGAATTGCTAGCAGGCAAAGGGAATATTCCGTGCAACCATCGATTGCCTTGGTCTCCTGTTCTGCTGAACATGAGCCTTTGCTTAGCATTCTCAGGCTGGAAGTACACATTCAGACCACCCACTGTTGCACCAAACATGTGATACCTAAATTTTCGCTTACAGAAATTAAATTTGAATTTTAAGAATTTTTTCGCATATCTACCAAAAGGAGAAGCATCCAGATTTTGTGTATGTTGAATTGTACAATGGCGATATTATTCTAGCGGTATCATTCTCTAAACGACCCGATGCCTCTATGTAGATGTAATATCCTGAAATTGAATTGTTACGATGAAATGTCTATCGAGTAACCGTATACAATCAACAAAATATTTTTGGTACCATCTTTCCCTGGACCTAACGTGTGATCGTGCGTTGGACCGGTACCGATGTGTGAACTCGGTGTTTCGAAATTTTGCCTCCGCCAGTCAAAATCATGTTGAGCGTCCTGCTCCCACCAACAGAGATCGGGTTTTTCAAAATCGCAACTCGTCGGTGCCGTCGCGTTTGAATCTAGACAAAATTTATAATAAAAACATAAAATCTAGACACATTGAAACTAAATTTTATTTATCCATACTTCGACACGTTGGCGATGTACTGTTCCATTGTTTCCCATCGCAGTAGATTTCAGCGGCGCCGATTAAATCATAACCGGGCTCGCAAAAGTAGATAAGAATTGCACCATTGTATCTAGTTTTCACTAGAGCGTGTTCTGGGGTTTCTAACGTGGGACAGTTTTCATCTAAAAATGGATAAAAAATATTTTAGAGGCTTGAAATTCGTAATTTTTATTTTTTTTCAACTAAATTTTTTCAAACTTACTCACGCATACTGGTACAGGAGTGTCCCACTGACCACGTACGCAAGTTGAGTACTTGTTGCCGATGAGAACAAAATCGCTGTAACAACTAAATCGTATTATCCTTCCACGACCACGTGTACGCACCCTTCCATTCGCTAATCTTACTGGTGGACACCTCTCTAAAAAAGCAATTTTTGAATATCAACAAATTACACATTAGTAGGATTTGCACTTTTCTGTTTCACGTACGTTGTATAGATTGTCGGGTATTTATGACACACTGGCCAAAAAACACTAAAATCAAAATTATACCGGAAAACCACTTCATATTTGTAATAATTTTGATTGGGTATTCCTTTATGAGCTCGATAAAAATAATTGCACACACAAAACAATCAAATACACAGAACAACCTTTTTTATCATTATCTAAAATACTTTCGACTCTTTGGTATCTATAAGGAAAGTAAAAATTAGTATTTCTCGAGCTTCGTTCATACGAACAACATGAATGAAAAAAACTGACTCATTAATCCACTGCTACCCTTAAACTTTTTTTTCCCTTCCATGCTCACACTTCTCCTACTTCTCTACGTCTCACCAATCGACGACTGTTTCCGGCAGCCTCCCAGATTTCGTCCTATCTGCTTCCTGTTTTGTTATCCTCGTCCGGAATTCGTGAACCTTGGGGAATTGTGCGTAACTGTCTCTTGATTCTCGTTTCTTCTCTCACAAATAATTGTTACTCTTAAACATGTTGTGAAAAAACAAAAACCAAAAGGGTAATCTTACTATACATTTTCTTAAATGAAAACTTTCCTTTTAATGTATTTTGAATTGTTTCAAATTGGATACAAATTAAGTGCAATTATTCGTATATAACATAAAATTTACAATATTAGAACAAAACAATCCAGTCTAATCTTATATCTTCAAATTTTAATCTAAATTAACATTGATTTGCAGTTAGATTGTATTTTAAGAAAATTTCATTAGTCATATTTCGTTCGAAATAGGGATTCGAAGATTAACAGAAAAATATCACCAACAAAAATAAGCTTTCGTGTACGGCGAGATAACGAAGGACTGTCATTGTAGCGATGCTGATAATAATTTACATGTGCGCATGTGATCGATGTCGCTTTCTCGAGCGTGCATTTCCTGTGGAATATTTGTGACGCAATACACAAAACTATATATTTACATAAATTAACTAAACTGTAACAAATTCTCTAAAAGTTATATCGAACTTGAGTACACACAATAATAATATATTAGACCCTTTCTTCAACTGATTATAATAAATGAATTGCGTTACGCATACCTTACAATGCCAACACAGATATAGCAAAAATATGCAGATAAAAATGTCGTTTCTTCCTAGAACTACTGACGTGATAATAGTTCATAGGAAGTATAATAACGATAAATATGAAATATTTCATACGTCGGTTCTTCTGCACTATTCCAAATATAAACCGATATAACAACGAAGCAAGAAAAACAAACAAGGAAAATCTTAACATCGGTAGAAGTCAACAGGAGTCAACCGCTCCTGTACTTTATAATTGATCCATGATCCACTAAACATGGGAAATTCTGAAGTATATCAACAAGTTCTATACGCCTTCGCAAATATTTCCTGCTATTGCATTTGATACTATTGGATAATTTCCATGTACAGCATAGATCTGTAATCAAATTTATTGAATAATATTAGATAGTAAAAATAATGAACTGAAATAGAAACAAAGAATTGTACTTGTAATGGATTTTGAATGGCATGTGCAAAAGCTGGATCAATGAAATTGTGAATTTGTCGATTATAAGTATGTGGCCTGGTCCAATTTGTATCTGGTACCAAAACTTTTTCATAAGCACGCGCGGCTGTTTGTATTGAATGATTAGGCATGACATTTTGCGCAACCACAGCCCGTCCATCGGGTTGTATATAAACAGGGATTTTTTGAAGATTTCGCTCGTCACCTACCGCAAAATATTTTACTGGTTGAGGATTCTGATTATCCATATAACATGGATTTCTCTGAAATATCAAAAATTATACAACGTTATAATTTATCAGAAAAATTAAGCGATATTTTTCATTTTTATAATTATACTTTTGCAAATTGTTTCGTCTCGTTAACAAGCAACAACTGTAAATTTTCCACGCCATTACGTATCGTAAGATCTGAGGCCTGCCTCTGAAATCCTAAACTGCTGTCTAATAATTGACTCGGCAGGCTCGAACGCTGCACGTAATTATGCTCGATACTACCAGGAAACTGTTTCAATGGCAAGTGAAAATTATCCATGTTCCTACGTTGAACATTTGTTTGACCAACACTACTGTGAGTCAAGAAATCCGATCCTGCAATAATAATTCATAGATGAACTTCAACAAACTCTTTGAATTAAAGTGGAAACCTACCGTTAAAAACTCGTATTGGTTTCGGTTGCTGGAATTCAGTATGTTTTGGCCGTATTGGTAGACAATTTCCGATGGTACATTTATTCTCTCCAACGTAATTAATGAAAGCTCGGGAACTCGATGGCATAGGTTCCTGATGTGGTCTTTTCTGTCGAATTCTTATTTGTTTATTCGACACTGGGTCGTTAACTCTCTGAATGAAATCATCTTCAGTATTGAGGAAAGGCGGATAAAAACTATCGCATGATGGTACTGCCGACAAATCAGTATTTTTATTATACTTAATATTTTTCTTGAGTATAGGTGGGACGGATTTTCGTTTTCCGTTTACTCGTGTTTTCATTGAAACATCTACTGCATTTCGCTCACGCTGTGCACGCGCTACGGCGACGTCGCGTAAATATCTGGTCATCAGTTCATTCCTACTGTTATCTTCTGAGGGCCCGTCTATCATTTTTAACGATTCTATATCGTTTTCTACGTCCGACAACATGTTAGATGTTTTTGAATTGGGTTCGAATTTATTTTTAGCGAAAAGATCAATTCTCGGCCACGACAAATGCGTTCGATTCGAAAATACCGAATCGTAAATATCGCTAGATGATTCGCTGTGTCGGTCTATTGCGGATTTTGATAAATCCAATGAAAATTCCGAACCCTCGATGTCGTTAGCAATCACATTTCTATATATTCGGCTATTAGTAATTACCGAATGCTTTTCAACGAATTTCTTATCCGGAGCGCAGTTAGTATGCAACATAAAATCCAAATTCAATTGATTATTATAATTATACGAAAAACCATTTTTTTGACGTTGTCCAAATACGAAATTATCTGACAAATCACAGTCTGTTAATTCACATTCATTTGTAGCTCCAGTATTTGAAATCAAATTATTTCTTGACATGATTGATTTCTGAATTTTTACATTTTTTTCACAATTACTACACTGTTGTTGAAATTTTTCAGATTCTAAATACATTTTTTTAAGTTTTGACTTTATATTAGACAATGTACCTGAAAATATAAAAATTCATAAGAAAATATATTTCATCCTTTAATTTCTTTATAGTAATAAAATTACTTGTAAAGGGAGCATTTTTCAATTTCAATGTTTGAAAGTTTTCGGTACATATAATTGTGCAAAATTCTTTGTAATGAGAATATGTTACCAAATTTAACTTGGTTGGAACTTTGAAAACTGTCTCTATTGCTACATTACTAATTTTCTCGTTTGTAATCTTTAATTCAAGATTGGGTACTGGAGAATTAAATACATGTTGAACATTTGTATTAACAGTAGAACTTCCATGTAAGAGTTTCACAATATCATCTTGTAGTCTAGCTTTATTTGTTTTATCAATAATGTCTATAAATTTAAAAATAATTTATTATTATTATTCTCATATTATCATTATTATAGTTTGATTAATAAATAAAAAATTTATCCTCATACTCACTTTTATGTACTTCTTTCCCTTTGAATCCATTTTGATAAATTCCTATGACCTATAAATATTTTTTTTAGTAATATATAAACTAAATTTATTATACATGTATTGAAATACTTTACTGGTTCAGGAAGAATCCTCTTGAGGACCTTTTTTTGATGATTCTTCTTCTTGTGAATATTATTTTCACTTTTTTGGATCTATAAACAATGAATAACGTAAAACACTGTTGTCAAAATGTATTAAATAAAAATAATATAATATCTTACAATATCTACTGTTTTATCAGATACTCTGTCTAATATAGTTGTAAATCCTGGTTGATGCTTTAAGGATTTAAGTTTCCTTTTCTACAAATACAATATCATATTCACATATTGAACAAAACTTAAAAAGAATAATAAATACTTTTAAAGTAAAATTCATACCGGACGTTTTATAACGTTAAAAACGTTGTGTTGCACGGGTTCAGAAACTTTTTTTGTTTTTCTACGACGAACCTTATTCTCGCTTTCACCTTCATTGTACAATTTGCGTTTTTCATCGATATTTCCGTACTTCGTACGTTGATGTATTAGTCTTCCCATTATATCTTTTCTTGGTCAACGTAATTTAACACTGTCGCTTGCACTAATTTTATACGAACAAATCACTAGTACGTAATAACATCATAATAATTTCATTTCTAAATTCGAAATTACTTCGAAACACAATTCGGTTCATAACAGTTCTTGATGAAGTTTTTATACATATTCCACGAACTACGCATTGAAATCAAAATAAAATATAAAAAAAGTATTTTTTCACATAAATGAAAATAGGAGTATTTCTTAATGAATACATATACTTGATTTTACACAAAAGATAATCCGGGAATATTTGAAATCCCCACTACTATTTTGCGGTTATTTTCATGGAGAAATCACGCTAAGACGCTCACTGACTATAAAGTATAAAGATCGACGATGTTGTCAATAAAATCAATTTCGCCTTGTCGTCAAGATATAAACGAATACTATTCGGCAAAATGATAAATTATCCAATAACTCATTGACATTAAATCTTGAATAAGAACATACTGCCGGTCTGTTTTGACATCACCTAACCTCTTAAATATCTTATGATTTTAATAGTTATGAACGTTATGAACATCATATTTCATTATGATAATTCTTATACCCTAAAACGAGTATTCTATAATTTATTGATTTTTAGTTAATTATAAGAATTTTATCGAATTCGGTATCATTATTCTGAACGCATGTCATTTTCTGCTTTGGTAACAAATCGTAGAGAAATTAAACTATGGGATCGACTTTTTATCGTCTGCAAAATTTTTTAATTAAACAATGCTCCTTTATTCGATTAAGATCAATATCAACGTGTCGAAATCATTGGGTTAAATCTGACACAAACATAACGAATGAGGGCAATTGGAAAACAGAACTTCATAATACTGTTAAAATTTACCCCAATTTTATCACTGAAGAAGAAGAAACTTCATTGTTGCTCGAAATTGAGCCTTATATTAAAAAATTAAGATACGAATTTTCACATTGGGATGACGTCAGTAATTTATTTCATGCAATTAAATGAATTTTTTGACAATTATTGTTTTAATTTTATAGGCTATACATGGTTATAGAGAAACCGAATGGAGTAAATGGAATGAAAGTAATGCAAAAATAATTGAAAAGATTCGATCAAAAGCTTTCCCAGAAGGTGTTTCTCAATTAGGATTAGTACATGTTCTTGATTTAGCGGAAGAAGGATGGATAAAGCCACATGTCGATAGTGTAAAGGTAATCGAGTATATTTTATTTCTCAATCAATTTTGTATTACTCATAACATTTATTTTAGTTTTGTGGAGAGATTATTGCTGGACTTAGTTTATTGAGTGATAGTATTATGAAATTTACAATGGTTAATCATGAAACAGAAAAACAAGATAACTTTCTCTTACCAAGAAGATCACTATATATAATTACGTAAGTAATTAATATAGCATGATTATTTCAGAAACTGAATTGATAATTTTTTTAGTGGTGTAGCAAGATATGAATATAACCATGAAATTCTCAAAAATGATGAATCTTTTATTGGTGATCAGCATATCAAGAAAACACGCAGAATTTCTGTGATTTGTAGAAGTGAACCAAATCACAATAAGAATGAATAGGAAACATCAAGAATCTTGTTAAAGTGATAACTGACGTTGTTTCAATAGATTAAATCAAAAGAATTTTATTAATTTAATGAATAACATTTTTCTAGTACAATATATATTACATGGAAAGAGTGTTTTACACTCCCTGTTATATAATTTCCCTATTGCATTCCATTTAATTTAGGAAACATTTCAATGAGTAGGTATTGGTTTTGGTGGAGTTGCAGCTTCTAATTCTCCTACTCTTTCAGCATAAGATGCATCTCTGCGCATGGGTTTCACTTCCCATGCTAATTGGCTTTCCATTTCTATAGGGTTAATACCTAAATCTTCAAGGGTAGGTACACCTTTCAAAACTTTCTCAGTGTAGTGTTGCTAAAAAGAATGTAATAAGTCAGTTGGGTTCTTTTACAATTTCATAGACCACATTTAAATTACCGATTCTAATCCTTCCCAATGCATTTGAGCAAGTGGATAAGCAAATGATAAATTTTCAATCAGGGAAACTTTAATTTTGAAAGCAGGTGACCAATCCATGTCCATTATTCGAAAATCACCCATCAAATTACGGTATCTCAGTTTGGAAATCCATTCTACCAAGTCATGTAGTGTGTATCGTTTTGGACTAAAATTTTATTCATTAATATCAATTTAGCTATGGGAACAATTTATTCATAATTACCCAACAAATTGATAAACTTTTCCAGCTGTTTCCCGACTGTTCAATACACAAGCGACTATGCCACCAGCAACGTCACTAACATGAATTGGTTGTTTTTGAGTTTCTTTTCCCATTTTCCACAATGGTATTCCCCTATAATGAATATAAAGAATGGATACAGATTAAAACTAACTCACTTTTAAGTAACATACCTAAGATGAAGTCTCAAAATATTTGTATAATGACGCAAAAATTTATCTTCTTGGCCATAAACTACTGATGGTCTAATAATAGTAGCTTCTGGAAACTCTTCCCGCACTGCACATTCACCTTCATATTTAGATTTCAGGAAGCGAGAACCACCTTTTATGAAGATAGGCTATGCAAATATATTTTATGTGAAATATATTTATAAATCATTTTAAACCATATTGTAGGTACTTACTGTAGGATGTGCACTTGCATTTATATCGGAAACATGGATAAACTGTTCCACATTCATTTCTTTACATAATTTCGCTAACCTTCTAGCTCCATCAACATTTACATCCTGATATTTAAAATTTTTAGTTTCATAATTTCTACCAACTAAGTTGACAACGACATTAGAGTATTTGATGCACTTCCTTATTGAATCTTCATCGCGTAAATCATATGGATGAAACAGAACTTGGCCTAAATCACCACATAATTTCAAACGCTGTATGTCATAAGGATCTCCTCTAAATGGAAGTATGAGCTGCAAAAAACAAATCAGCAGAGTAGATGACATTCAAATTATGCTCATTACAATGATTTGAGGGTTTTTCACACCTGTGTTCCACATTTCCCTAATCTTTGACAGACATATCTCCCTAGGAAGCCAGTGCTTCCAAATACTGTGCACACTACTCCATTGAAAGAACTACGTCCACCCGTACCTCGTTTCAAAGAAGCTGTAGTCGGATTTTTAATGATTCTCGGTGAATCCGAATAATGACATACTGGAATTATGTACCTCGCAGCCGAAGTATGTTTTTCTGCGAAAGTTAATTTTGAGGTTAGAGTTACGTAATTGATTGAGAAGCATATTATTAATTATTGTAAGCATGGAATAAGAACATATGTAAATCATTAATGCATTATCGCATCATTCTCAAGTTATTGAATTCGACGATATCGAAAACATTACCCATAAAGCGAAATGGACATTTCCGAATCAAAGTCGCCATTTTTCACCGATAAACACCGAAAACGGAGCTGTCAACAATACAGAATTCTGCCAATACCGAAAATGAAAAACACTAAACGACTGAAACTATTTGTTTAAGTCATAATTTTCAATGAAAAATTTTTCAGTTTTTTCATCACCGAATGTCTAATATATTTAAAATTCCATCCGATTCGTATCGATTGAAACTATTTGCGCATATTAGATTGATCTGAGTAATTGCGAATAGGTGGCATGTAACGCACGTGCAATTTCGGTAAAGTACTTTAAATGGCCAAACATTCTGGGTCACGTGACCGTGTGGAATCGACCAATAGAGAGATGCGCTGATTCCGCCGCGAAATGCTCGCTACAGGAGCGCAACGAGCGCGCGCGCGCACCACCACGTACAGGGGCGCAAAACCCATTTTTCAGCCGTTTCGGTAACCGCGCGCCATGCCGCGTTAAAGGCCGACCGAATAGCAGGTGAAAGACGTCGTGTAAAAAAATGTCGTCAGGAATCAATGCTCGAGTCGACTTATCGTTATCAACTTGAACTCGTCGTTTCGCACTTTCTGTTAAATCGTGGAATTATTTTTTAACGATAAAATACGCGCTCTTTTATAATAAAAGTCGCCATTTTGACGAGTGCACGGAATCGGTCAGACCGAGTATCGGCGCGAGAGAAGAAGAAACTCTCGCTGTGATAAATACGAACGTTTAAATGATAGGTACATTTATTAACAAGAAAACGAAACGGACGATAATCGTCGACACGTCAAGACGGTGAAAGACGAATCGTGCGACGATGACGCAACAAAACAAAACGATGAATTTCTTGATACAGGACGCGAACGGTGAGTCGATGTGTGATTAGGGAGCCCGCCAACGATTGTTCCGGCAAATAATCACGTCCCTTTGACTTTATTTGCAATCTTTTTATTCTACACTTCTTCCCTGTTCTTTGTCGATGAACGAATTATACAAATTTTTGTCCGAAGTTGTGGAAAATATTTTTTATCGTGAACCATGCAAGTACCCTATGGTCGTGTATCACGCTCCAATTTTCTTCTCACATTTTATTTTTAACGTTATTTTAATTGAAAATATTATTGTTTTTTAAGATTATACTTAATTTGGCACTATCAAGAGAATCCATTTAACAAAAATTGTATGATGGAATAGTTATATTCCAATTGCTGTGTCTAAAACGCATATAAATCTGATCGAAACCTCTGTTTAGAAACATGAGAGTTATTCATAAGATGAATATACATAGCAATAGTTTTGTTATTTTAAATTCATAGCTAATACATTAGTAACATTTTACCGATCAATAAGTAAACTATAATGTATGAAATCTTGTGCTTTTAAACCTCTAACAAATTATTCCTAAGAATTATTTTCTCTGAGTGAATCAAAGAAATCTTCATTCTTAAAATTTCAAATTATTTTTTCTAGGTCATCAACAAGTAATCAAGGTAGTTCAAAGTAGTACACTTAATAAATCGTTAGGTGGTATTGTCAACACAGGAAATGCAGGTGGCCTTAAAGTTTATAAAACTGCGACTCAGGAACCACAGGTATATTTTTTTCTATCTAAGAGTTTTGCATCATGGAAAATTATTAAAAAATTTCACAAACTAAAGTTGTCATCTTAGCAGGTTTTATCTAACAACCCACAAGTGCTAAGAACTATAAGTTTGCAAGGTACTTCAACACCAACTCGAGGTAAATCTATGATCGGTATGCAATGAAAATTCTGTTTAATTCAGACTTTAACTCATTGCAATGATTGAATTTTAGGTTTAGTTTCTATACCTATATCAAATGCTAAAGTGGCAGTGACAAAAACAGGAGAACCTGTAATGACTAAAACAATACAATTAACATCCGCTCAAATGGTAGGTAAAAATGAAGAACATTAGGCAAAAATTGATTTGTCATATAATGCAATTTTTTCATTCACAGAGCGATATAAAACAAGCTATAGCTTCACAACAGCAAGAACATCACAGTAATAATCAACAGATAATAAAAGATGCTTCGGGGAAAGCTTTCATTAGTCCCATATTGGATCATAGTGGTTCTAGAAAGCGATTAGATACTGGGAGCAGTGACTTTGTACCTGAGTAATTATATCAGCTTCTTGTTAGATTTGTCAATTGGCTATTTAAAAAAATTTGTATTGATTTCACTTCTCATGTTTAATTATCTAGAAAAAGAAGGAAAACAGAAAAAGTGGGTAAAGGTCTGCGACATTTCTCCATGAAAGTCTGTGAAAAAGTAAAGAAGAAGGGTACAACATCGTATAATGAAGTAGCCGATGAACTAGTCGGCGAATTCACGAATCCCGCTCACATTAATTCTCTAACTGATCAGGTTTGTATTATTTGCTCTTACCACCCAATAACTTGTACATTTAATAATAATCAATATATATTTTCGTTAATAGCAGTATGATCAGAAAAATATCAGAAGACGAGTATATGACGCATTAAATGTTTTGATGGCAATGAACATTATTTCAAAAGAGAAAAAAGAGATACGATGGTTAGGACTACCAACGAATTCTCTCCAAGAATGTTTATCTCTTGAAAAGGACAAAAAGAAAAAAATTGAACGGATTAAGGCTAAAACACAGCAATTGCATCAACTTATTTTACAACATATTTCGTTTAAGAATTTAGTGGAGCGCAATCGTTTGAATGAAAGTCTTAATGGCCCGCCAAAACCCAATTCTACTATACAACTGCCATTCCTCATTGTGAATACCAGCAAGAAGACTGTCATAGACTGTAGCATTTCAAACGACAAGTACGACTTTCGTTCTTTAAACTCGGTAAAAAAAAAACGAAGAACTTGTTCATTACAAATTAATTTTCATTTCAGAACGGAGTACCTGTTTAATTTTAACGACAAATTCGAAATCCATGACGATATCGAGGTGTTAAAGCAAATGGGTTTGGCCTTTGGTGAGAAAACGATTTCTTTACTTTCGTACCTCTAATCAGAATTAAATTTAATTAATAAAACGTGTTAAACAGGATTGGAAAAAGGCGAATGTACACCTGAAAATTTGCGGAAAGCTATGTTAATGGTTCCGAAATCACTGGAAAAATATGTCGAGCGTAAGATAGAATATGAGAATTAGTTGAATAATTATGTATTGAGAAAATTTCGTTGCATAAATATATCTTTTTTATTCGTAGAATTATCATCTGGCGATCTGGAAAAATTCATTCCAGTGACTATTCCGGGACCTAGTACTTCAATGGAGGATTTGGAAATCAAATTGGAAGGGTCGAGACCGCCATCTTCATCGCATACTTCGTTGTCCGAAGACGTTTTATCCCCTCCTTCTCAGTATTATTCAGAAGAAGAGGATGAAGAGGAAAGTGACCAAGATGATCAAGTTGATAGTGATCTCGAAGTTAACTAGCACATCAAATACTCTTCTCAAATTGGACTTCGGGTCTGTTGATATAGTATAAATATAAAACTAATTATTATTGACAATGCTTTAAATATAGTTTGTAACATGATTTATTACTGTATGATTACAAATAAGCATCCTGATCTGATAATCAGAATAAATTTCTCAAATTGTAAAAGCTTGTGAAATGAACGGAGAATGAATATTTCGAATTTATTTAATGCTACTAGTCGAAAATTTTTCTCCTAAATTTAGTATGAGAAGTATGTTTATATATTATCATCAATTATCCATGATTTCCGTAACTTTATCAACCACAATGTCAGAATCAATTTAATTGTAACTACCGTATTTTAACGTCAATTTTATCATGAAAATACATAAAGAAAATACAATTATCGCGATTGAAATATTTTATTTGGAAGGGAATGAAATGGGATTTATTATTATCATTACTATTATTACGTCTTATAACGAGAAGGTTTATAGTACCCCCGCACGATTAAGCAGAACGACTGAAAAACGGTGCTCTTTTCATTGTGCATTGTCTTAAGAATTACATAATTATTGTCAATGTATTATAAATTATAATGTAACAACATTTAAATTAGTACATGTAAAAAGTATATCAGTAATCATTTTCTTATGACATTTATATTACGTTTATAATGGTACGTGAATAAAATCATACGTCTGTCTTCATTATAAACTGTAAATAAAATTTAACTGAGGTATCGGTTATTTTCCGTTTTTAATTGTTTCTAAATCATATTATGATTTATATGATATTTATCAATTTATAATTTTCATCAGACAAGATGGAAATTAAAATATTATTATTGTTATATAAATAACAATCAGTGTTGCGAGAAAAGATACATAAAAAATTTGGCAATTACTATAAAAATTTTTTATTGTAATTTTATTATCAATAGGAGAATATTCACTGCTTAATTGTTACAATTAATATTATATACATTTTTCAATCAATCCAAATTATTGTCATCGTAGAGGTCTTCGAATTCTGAAATATAATAAATGTTGCACTTTATTTTATGAATGAAAACCGACTTCTAGTTTTGCTATAAAATTATACGAATTTAATCAAAACAGACCGTTAAAGAAATCTGCATGGACCGCTTTTTCACTGGCTGTGAGATCTACCAGTAAGCGGCTACCGCCAACCTAAAAATGAAAAATTACGAGATAGAACTCAAAATTGTAATTAACTAAATATAAGTTATTTATCGAAATAATAAAGAAATTGTGTTATTTTCATTCGACAATACCTCATCTACCTCCAAATAGGGCCCGGCACCTTCCGGGAACATCTCGTCGGCGACTAACGTTGGCTTCATATTATCCACTTTTGCGACGTTATAAAAACAAGATTCGAGGTGAAAATATTCTGCCTCTCGGAAATTCGTTAAATTATTTTACTCACAGAGGGGCAATACTTACTTCGACAACGAAGCCGCTTTTTCGAGCTCGTCGGGAGCAAAGACGACTTTCGCAAATACGTTCTATTGACAATTTGACATTGAGGTTAGGTTAGAAATCAATAACAGGCTGGGCAATCTAAAGAGCGAATTTCAAATTCAAACTCGTTGCCTTTAATTTTCAATATAATTTTTTTTACAGAAGGGAAACAAATTGCAATATCGCATGTTACCTGGACGGTATTTTTAATAAAATTTGATTGTACATTTATTATATATAAGATATATTTTTTGCAAATATAATTGTGACATATTAATGTTGCTCCTTCTCTTATATACAAAGATTGGATCGACGCAGAATCGTTCGTTATTCTAAAATGACATACGTATACGCTCGAGCATACACACAGCCAATATAGACGTAGATTACTTTCAACAAAATCCATTCGACGGCAAATGAATCGTTAACACATGCGTATTTTCGTTGCAAAATATTTTTCGATAATTTCCTCTTACACAAACTCTTGAAAATATTCGTACAACTAAAATTAGGTTAACCATAATTCTCAACTAATACAAATTTGACAATAAATTATAACATCTGTACACACACGCACCAGCTCCGCTTAAATCTTTTCAGAGTCGATTAACAACAGCGCGTTATTTTCCTGCTGAACAAATCGTTTTTTCGTGATTTCGATATAGATGAGAAAAGAAAGTTTCGTGACACACAGGAACGAACGATTAGCGATAAAAACGGCGCCAATAGGATAGATTGAGTTATATATAGACAGATAGAGATAGACGGAATAGAGAGAGTAAAAGAGAGAGAGAGAAAGAGAGACAGAGAGAGAGAGAGAGAGAGAGAGAGAGAGAGAGAGAGAGAGAGAGAGAGAGAGAGAGAGAGAGATAAGGAGAGAAGGGGATAAGGATGGAGTAAAACAGTAAGAAAGGCGTTCTATAGATAAAAGTAAGAGATTAAATTTGTCGATAGGTAAATTCTCTTTGTCTTCGATGAGCGTAGTCGTCTCCGTAATTAGGCCAATTCTTCCTGATACCACTCTTGAGGACGAGAAATTCTTAATAGTCGCTGTCCGAGACGTCCTGATCCGACCAGACCACCGGCTGCAGTAGGGATATCCTGTGAGCGTAGAGTCCTTCCTCCGATTTTCCGTTCTTTCGTTTCTTGTGATGTCGCTCGTAATTCGGTGTGAACGTCTCGTAAAAATCGTCAGCGTCGATTCCCTGGAATCAAATATCAAGATATTCAATTAACACTTGGCACAAGTAAGAACTAATAATACTAATAATATACTAATAATACTAATAATAATCATAATTAGATTAATAATTCAAATAAATTTATTTAAAACAGATTTTCAAAAACTTTTCTCAAACGATTTGTCTGTGAATATTTTTTTTAATTTGGATATTTATATTGATAAAATAAGAGAAAGATTTTGTTGAACCAACCAAATGTACATTTCTATATTTCAAAAACGATACTTCAACTGTTGAGTGCAATAGTCGTTCAGTTAAAAAAAATATTCGTTAAATCGACCAATATTTCACTCAGAAGATTTTCCTCTTCATTTTACAAAATATTGTTTTAGCAATATAGGAATGCACACTCAGTTGGTTAAATAAAATTATTTTATTCTCATACATTTCCTAGCTTTTCATTGTGTGCTGAATTATTTTACGTCAATAAAACCAAATTATTAATAAACTAGAATTTTTTTTTAATTTTTAAAAATGTCATAAAAGTGTTAGCGTTAATAGTTAACAGAATATTTAAATTATATTTTACATTCAATTATTTACACATGCTAATGACGTTCTTTAAATATTCATTTATATTTATTTAACTATATAAGTGATAACGAAATGATAGTTAAAAATTATTAATTCGAAAAAATACTTCATTCGCTTTCCTGGAGAAGCAAGTGTCGCGGAAATGTCATTCGATAAAAACGAGTATCGATAATTAATAATTTCTATTGCATTATTCCGATAATATGGTTGTACCTTAATGCAGTATCAATAATTGACTGAAAATTTATAGAAAGCGTGTGATGATTGTCTGTCATGAAATTACTCAATAAATCGATCTCAGATTTTAAATTTAAATAAAAGTTTATATAATTAAAAATCAACAAAATTCACTCTCGAATAATGAAGAACGTTTGCCTGATTTACTATATGGACGCCCATTTAGCTAGTATAAAATTTTTCTTTTCAAAATGTAATTTTCATTGAACTTGCAATCAGTTCAATTATGTAGTTGTAGTAAATTCAGTTAATCATCACACAAACTCAATTACGACCTAAATTATTTGATAAAATGTCGTGTTGATCGACCTGCAACGTGGGTAATAAAAAAAATTGCGTCTCACGTTGTCGTTGAGCAAGCTCAGCCAGAGTCGCGATTTCGACAGGGCGGGATAATCGAGACGCGAGTTGGCTCGTCGTCTGTCCTCGAGTGACTTCGCCCTAACGATCGTGCAACCGAGATCCTTGTCGTAATCGTCGCAGTCGTCCTCTCGCGGTCCGCTAGCGACCATTTCACGTTTTCTCAGCATAACACCCCGGCAGCTGCTATGAAACGGATATCGTCTGGAAAAGAAAATTCACTGAAGTTTTTTATCCCTCTTAAGTTTTTGACTGCTAATTTATTCTAACGCGATTACACGTTATCAACAATAATATAAAAAATAATTATGAGGATCATTAATGTAAATCATTAAAAAAATAATTAAAAAAAATCATCATCGATTATAAATGAATAGTTTACTGAATGTTGTTAAGAAATTTGTTCTTTCTGTTTTAATTTGAAAAGTTTATTAGTATTGTTCAGTATTTGTTCTCAAATTTTGCATTTGTATGAAAAAATCATTAAAAAAATTATCATTGATGATAACTGAATAATTTACTGAATATTGTTAAAAAATTTGATCTTTTTATTTGAATTTGAACGCATTATTAGTATTGTCCAGTATTTGTACTCGAATTTTGCATTTGTATAAAAAAATTAGTTCTGTATCTGTGCGACTAAAAACTGTCGAAAGGCAACAATTGAGTATGAATGCCGATTTTTTAAGAATTGAATCGGGAAATGATCGGGATGAACCGGTTCTTATCAGTTTACTGAGAGAATGATTGATTACATGAAAGATGCACAAATGAAGTGTAGCTGCATTTATAACTAAGAAAACTGCGATGAGAATCTGAATAAATGAAGAATAAATTGAAACATTAAATCAAAACCGATCAATTTTTCGATTTTTATTTCAATGACAACTTACTCGCAGTTGACCATGTGCCCAGCGGAGACCTCGGTGTAGCAGACAAAGACGCTCAAGATAATGATATGCCAAATAAACATCTTCACCTGCAATTCATCGAATCGAGTTAACCAAAATCGACTAATCGATCGGACAGATCGAATTCTTCTTATCGCTAATTCGTACTTATAGTATAATTTTCTAGTCCCTACATGGATGAAACAAAGTTATATAAGGAAGTGCTATTGTCGTCTAAAGTACGTGACCGACGTTATCGATCTCATTAAACATTATCAAGGATTTTGCAACGACTCTCTCGCCACGTAATAAATCACGTAATCTCGAGCTCGTATTCCGATCCCACGCGATCGATACGCGCTACATTGCTTCTTATTCGAAATGAAAATAAACATCTGTAAAATAAACGTGAAATCAAACGAAACATCAAAAGTAAAAGAAATATCGAATTAAATATAAAATAATAACGATGAGGGAAGACGAGAAATATCGTTTTCCCTCTTCGATACGTCGAGTTCTTACAAATCGAACCTGCCGGATGGCGGAAGAAAAATATTTTCAGCTTGTTTCGGAAAACGAGTCGATATGCGCCAATTTGCGCGTCAAAACGCCGACTTGTAAACAATATAGCCGGCGGATATCGAGTAGGTTTCATATGTCACCGAGACGGGGACGAAGAAACCAATCGCAGTCCTTTTCATTCTGCGAAAAATTCTCCAGACGCAGTGCAGAATTCTTCTCGAGAAAAAAATTTTAACAATTGAATCATTACGCTGAAAAAAAATTTATTAAAGCTAGATATTTGGATAGAAATAAATATTTAATTCGATAGAATGAATTGTTTAAAATATTAGGTAGATTTTCATTCAAATTAAATATTTATTTGAACGTATTCAAATGAAGAGCCAACATTTATTTGCAGTGTAATGATAAAATATTCTGGCTAGTGTTAACAAAAATTGTTAATATCACCCTAACAGCTTTGAAAATCTGTTAATTTGGTGATACCAAAGATCCATTTTTCGGTTTACAATCATTTATAGATTGGGGGTGGCGCGTATTTCGCGCATCGGCTCGCTCAATCGCGCATTTCCGCGATTACGAGATAGCCGCTAATTAACCATAACAGCCCGTGCCCACATATAGTTTCTATCCAATTTGGTTGAGTGTCCCGTTTGATGCGAAATTCTCGCGAATAATCGTGGAATTCGCGGACGGTCGCTCTTCACCCACGCGCACGATATAAAAATGGGTTATCAAAACACGACAAATATTTTTGAAAAAAATTGCACTTTATTGTCTCTCGTTCAGGAAGTACGTAACGAAAAGCAACAAACGTATCGGATCGTTTATACATACCTTTCGACGTCCTCTTCGTTTTATTCGATATTCACTCACTTCTCGAGAACCGAACGAGTTGGAAAAAACTGAAATAGATTTCAGTTTCGTACCTGATGAAGAAGGCTACGGTCAGAGTTTTCCGTATCGAGGCACGTCGTGGGGCATTTCCCGGTAAACGGCCGCAGTCGAGGAAGAGAGAGAGAGAGAGGAGAGAGATAGAGAGATAGAGAGGCCGAACAGAAGAATCTGAAAAGTCAAAGCAGAAGAGAGGATTCGTTAAGGGGTCACATGCACTAAAAATTAAAATTCGTTCGAGCTACTTGCTATTGGAAAATGTAGGAATAAATATTTTGTATGATAGAATGAATCGTTTCGTATGAAATATCGTTTAGAATTGAATTTAAACAAATATTTGGTTGGATGTACTTTATATTTATTTGAATTTATGCAAATAAATAAAGTAAATTAAACAAATTTTTATTTTCAGTGCGGATATCAAAGCCTCAAAAAACTCAGATTTTTACGAATTTTTTTTTGAAGTCATGCAGTGTGACATTCGTTGTATAAACAATTAACCCTTTGCACTCGGCACCGTTTCGGACGTTACCTACTAGCAACTCGACGCCACTTTTCAACAAAAACGTACATACTGGAAACGCGGATATTATGCAATATAATTCTTAGTTGTGAGATTTCTTTATTATTATATCAAGTTTCCCATTTCATTGAGCAATTACCCTGTTTTTGTGCTTTGTACGAATTATGGACATAACCCCGAAAAAAAGCCCGAAAGACGAAAGCCCGACAAAGACAAAATCCCGAAAAATTATTTACATAATAACTGTCCTTTTCAACATAATTCAATACAGAAAAATCAGCTGAGATTTGTTTTGTCGGGGTTTTGTCTTTGTCTACAATTTGCTCCACGGATTAGAAAAGCGTACAGTACGTCATAAACGCATTTCGCACGTTCTTTTTCGACGTGTAAAACGGTTGATGAATTCATCATGCATCGTAGTAATTTTATCATATTTCGATTTGTTTTTTGTGCCATTTTAATAGGAAACTACAGGAGAACACGTATTTCTTAAAAAACTGCAGTGGAATTGCGGTTTCTTGTTCGTAATCGCTAATAAACTATCATGTCCCCTCAGAGGGGACAACCTAGTGTTATGCTAGACTCTCGTTGTCCCCTCAGAGGGGACAGCCGAGTGCAAAGGGTTAAGTGTATTAGAGACATATTTTGAGAGTATTTTATGAATTCTCATAAAAGAATTTTGAAAGTTTCGGTACTGAAAGCTCATCTTCCAAAAAAGCTAAAAAATTTTGTTTTAGTAGATAGATAAAACTCGTGCTTCAACAAAAGGAATTAAAAAATACCTAAATTGAAGTTCTGGTGGAGATTTAAACCAAAAATCTCATATTTAAGTCAAAATTACACCACATAGTCTTATCAAATGAATTATGATAAACAAAACAAAAATTCCTTCATTTTAGCAACAGACAATGTCATCTTAAAAAAGTATACAAAATTTGAACGAAAGTTTGTAACTTTTCGAGAAATCTTGACATCCGAAAAGTTGATACACTGAAAATAAAAATTTAATTCATTTCATTTATTTGCATACGATAAAATAAATAAATATCAAGTTTTCAACTAGATTTTTGTTTGAATTAAAGATACTACTGAGCAATATTTCTCAACCCCGATAATTCATTTTATCGAATAAAATATTTATTTCTATAGTTTTAAATAAATATTTAGTAACTTTGACAAATTTCTATTTTCAGTGTAGGTATAATACAACGTAATGGACAAAACTTTCTAAGGCTCTATCTTTTGGAATATCACTGCGTTCAATTTGAAATTTAAAAAGAATATTCTATGTATGTCGTAGGGTTCGATAAGTCAATAAGAGAAAATCGATTTGCTGAAAATCCGAAAGCCATGTAACCCCTTGACGAACACCGGCCGCTACACACCTCGCGATGTTTTTTCCCCTTGATTAGCAGGAATACGCTGCCGCGCGATTTATGATCTAATTACGCGACAACGCAGCGGTACTCGTCGAATTTGCCGTGTTCACGCTGAGTTTTCCCAACGAGGCGAAAGAAAATCCTGGTGCTCGGGAAAAGCGTGGGCGCGATGACGTCATCGCTCTGATGTCACTAGTATCCTCGCGAGTCGCGAATCGTTTGATCGTTTCGGGTTTTTTGCCCCACCGATCGGCCAGATTATTAGAGATTCGGACTGTCTAATGGATACCCAGGCCGAGTCTAATGGACGGTTCTTTAATGGCACCGAGGGAGAGTGATGCACTCGAGGAATGAGAGATCGAGAGGAGCGCACCTCGCGAAAAATAATAATCCATTTCGACGAAATAGGGAGAGAGAGAGAGAGAGGAGAGCGTATACAATCACTTACGGATCTAGGACGTCCCGGCGTCTCTCTGTCTCGCGGCGTACAAAAAGCTGCGTAAGTACGACCCCACTCTATACATATATATACACATATACATGTACAGGGTGCTCCAGAATTATCGAACGAGCGATATCGAATAGTTTGGCCAATTCCGAGAAGTTTAGTCTTTTATCGTTTCCATATCCTGTTCACTGTTTTTGAGTCATTCGTCATTGACAAATCGGAAGAGACTTCGAGTGGGCGAGGATTTAATTTCTTTTATAGGAGATTCAAAAATTTTAATTCGAATTTTGATAAATTGATAGTAACGTGAAATTGAAATTCTTTTGAACAGATAACATTTAATTTTTATTATTTTTAAACTACTATCGTTTAGGATTTAAACTATATACCCACAGATAGTTGAAAGTGGTATTTTTGATTGGCCAATAATTGGTAATAACTCGGTACATTTTTTTTACGACGAGAAACGATTTTGTTCAAAATTACACTATCTGCTTGCAAAACAATCATTTTAAAATATTCTATACACATTTTTAAAAAACGTAGATGAAATTTTTATGGCCTTTATGACCTTTTTATGCTCTTTGAGTTTTTCGCGCAAAAGTTACTCGATTTTCGTTTTCTCTATTTCTGGATATTCACCACTTTAACATTGTCCTGCGGAAAGTCGCCTACGACAATTCGGATTTTTCAACTAAATGTGTATTTTTACACTGCAAATGAAATTTTTGTCGAATGTACTCAACATTTATTTGCATATTTTCAAATAAATATTTATTTCGATAAAAAGAATTATTCAATCAATTTCAAATATCAATTTCAAGATCAAACATCAATTTAAATGAAATTCTCAAGTACAATCTAAATAAATAAATTGTCTAGCAAATTAAATATTTATTTGAACGCATGCATTGAATATTGAGTACATTAAATAGAATTATAGTCACAGTGTGAGAAAATACGAATTTTCCTAAAACTCAATCATCCTAACATTTTTATCCTACGAAAAATTGCCTAAGAAAAGTCAAATTGTTTTAACGTCCTTAAACCTTGGTCCTGCCTAGAAAAATTTAAATTTTCCATTCTAACATTTGTTCATTCTAAAAAAGTTCGAATTTTCCAAACCTAACATCTTTGTCCTGTAAAAAATCGTGTAGGAAAACTCAAACCTCTTTCAATGAAAACTTGCGACGCGTTTTATTCGCGAATTTAATCGCCCGCGAATCGTTTCGATATGCGTTAAGCGCTTTTGTTTCAACGTGACTGGGATCAATGGTAAGTGCGGAATTACGAGTCCGCTGGACGTGCGTTTGCCCAGATTTTACGATTCCCGTCGGCGACTCGTTGTCGCGATCGAACGCAGCTCGAATATAGTCTACGCGTTTTGCTTATGAGAATATAGCCGATAAGGAGTACACACCGGAAACGACGACCAGAGAATTACACTCTCGGTGAGATTTCGCGTTCTCGCGCTCGAGCGTGAACGCGCGAGAGGGAAAATTTCGCCTTTTATCGGGATGACGATTTTACGAGCGCTCGTCCCAAAACGACGGAAAGCTCGCCGATGAAAAAGTTTTACCCCGAGTTTCCGGTAAATCGTTTCGTGAGAGATGCAAAACTAATTAACTGGTATTCCAATACGCGGATTACGCAATTATTCTTCCGCGAGGACAACATCGAAATAGTGTGAAAAAATCACAAAGAATAAAAAAAATATACACACGCGCGCGGTTGGGGAATCGCGTTTTCCCATTTTTATCTCCATTCGTTTGACCTTTTATCAATCCTATTGTTTTTGCTTTTCCGTTACCGTTATATATTTTTTTTTCTATCGCTGGGGAAGGTTTGTGTTCCGTTCAACGGATAGATTTCCGCTAAGAGCTTTAACGAATTACGAGCGAATGAGCGAAAAACGAGACAAATCCGCGACGAGGAGGATCCGATATCTCGGTCGTAATGCAATTTCATAGCGGAATAGGGTGAAAAAAAAAGTACGCAAAACATTCAGAAAAAGACAGCGCGTGTTATAGGGATTTATCCGGGAAGCGAGAATCGTGAAAAACTTGAAAAAATACACATCGAGGAAAAGAAAATAATGGTATAGAATAGAATACACATTTTCTACCGTGCGTTAGGCTCACCGTGTCAGGTGCACTGCGTATCGCAGAAACCTTTCTGCTCCTTCCTGATATGAACCACCTTCTCGTCCTTCCTCGGAGAAAAATTTCGAAAAGTTCACCCTCTGTAACCGGAAAAAGGTCCAGGAGGTTCCTGGTCGCGTGAGAGTAACGAGCGGTTGAGAAAAATTTTGGAAAACGCGCGCGCGAGCGCGTTGCGCAACCCCCGATGATGTCGTTCTCGTGCTTGTCTCCACCGCGGGGAGGTCAGAGGGCGAATGAATGAGCGGAGCTTGCGCGTCTCGCGCTTTATATACCCCCCAGAAAGCGAAGCTCTGGTACCCGAGAGAGAGAACACCCCCCGTTTTCCTTTTCCCTTTTTTTACTCTCTCTCTCTCTCTCTTTCTCACTCGCTCGCTCTTTGGCCTCGCGTATAGGGCGAGGAGTGTAACGACGCCTCCTCGTTCTCGAAAGCTTCAATTACGTCATCGGGCGCGAGAAAATTTCGAATCGATGATCTCGCGACATCGGCGCGTGTTTATTTATATAACCACTTCCGAGTGTAGCGAGAAAATTCAATTAACGGGAAACGGGGTAGTTGTACCGTTTGTGGTTGCTGTGCCACTTATGAACAGTTTGAGATTCATTTTGTCGCGCTCCTCGAAAAAATCGAGGGAACAGCTATTTTCAAATGACTCTTGGCAGAGAATTATCGAATCTAACTCTTTTTGAATTTTAAAACTTGAATTTTCCTCTTTAAGACGATCGATTCGATTTAATAATTTTTAGTCGAGCTACATGCACTTGAAAATGACAAGTGTCCTTCAGTTTTGTTGAGTAGTACGTTAAGTATTTGGTTCTTACTAGAACATTATCACAGTTCTAAATTATATAATATATATTATTATTATTATTAATAAGAATCTTAAAAGAAATTTATTAATTTTCACCGAAAATCACGTGTAAAAGTCATATTTTTGAAAAGCTTTATTCATTTTCTTTATTTAATTCAGCTAAAAATTATTAGATTTAATCGATCGAGTGAATTTTAAGAACTCAAATCCTCCTCTTTAAAATAATCAGCTGTTCGATTCGAGTGAATGACTTCTAGTTGAGATACAAATGTTTAAAAGTGTGTCTTATTTTTTTGAGTAGTATATTATTTAAATAACTTAATAGTTTATAAAAATAGTGCTATGGCCACAACTGGTGCAACAAGCATAGAAAAATTTCTTTTTTACAATAAAGTTCTGAAGCTCTATACAAGTAATAATTCATCCAAGATTTGATTAATTGATTTTTTCATCTCAAATATTATGATCAAGTTAAATTTTTGATCAGACTCTTGCACAAAGTGGCCACGAATGGTATATCTTCCCCGATCGCCAAGTTCGGTACTCCGGCGATGTAAGCGCGTACGAGTAACGGAAAATTTCACTTCATTCACGTACCCGGTTCTCGTTTTTTCGTCCCTCAAGGAGAGACGCGCGATGAGATTCGCCAATCTCGATAAAACTCGGTTACGTCATCGCGTACGCGCAAAACGGAATCCCGAATAATATCGCTTGTGAATTCATTGACCAGTTCTCCCCACCCCGCGCGATTTTACTATCTCCCTCTCTCTCTCTCGCTCTCGCTCGCTAACTCGTATCTCTTATTGTGGCTAAAAATAGCTATAACAAATGTCTTCTTCTTTGGTTTTCTTTTTTTTTCAACCGTTTCGAGGTTTTACCAGCCATCTCGATAATTTATTTGTACGGGACGCGTCTTGACAAACGAGATCGTCCACGAGGTTTTCCATTCTTGTGTGTGCAGGGGAAGAGATACAATGGTAATCCATCCAGTGCGAATGGTCAGAACGATTGGGAAAAAAGAGCCGAGGGAGAAAGAGGGAAATAAAGAGAAAGAGAGATACATCGGCACGCGAAATAGACCTCACTTCCCATAACAAGCATCGTAAAAGGATATTGAAAAATTATGCCTCGATTCGCATCTTACTTACGACGGATGAACCAATGCAAACAGGGTGGGCGAAAAATTACGTAAATATTCGTCTCAACAGGTACACTGACAAAAAATTTGTCGAATCTACTTGATACTTACTTGAAAAGTATGGAGATAAAATTATTGTTTAAAATCATAGAATATTCAGAAATAAAATTAATATCTTTCAAACAATTATTTCGTCTAACATTAAATATTTATCTGAATGTATGCATTCGACAAAATTTTATCTGTACAGAAGAAATTGAAAAAAACCTCTTCATTTAACTAAATAATTTCAGTTATGAAATATTAACACTAGATTTACGGACACTTTTACATACCTATTTTCTTAAGAAAGTTTCAATTTGAAGCAATAACGAAATCATAAATTTTTTCTAAAAAAATAAATTGTAAACCAGTATAGTTACAAATTATCAACTTTAAATGGGAAGAAGAGATACATATTTGCATTAAAAATGTGTTAACAAAGATCAAGAGAATTAAAATCAACCTATTCATCGATCGATTTAACTGTCCTGTTTAAACATACTACGTAACTTTGTCAACATTTCGTTTAATTGAAAATATTCAGTCGAGAACCGTTTCTCAGTCCATACTTTTCGATCATCCTGTGATTTTCCATTAAGAAATTTTTCTCGACTACCGCTGATTAAAATGTTCCCAATGAGTTTTTCGGATCTCTGAAGGATAGAAAAACGATGGAAATTACCTCGAAGGTCTAGCTCGACATTGTACACGAGAAAGTGGGTGTACCAGTCGTAGTAGGGGTTGCAGAGTGCGTAGGAAATATTACTTATTCGTGCATTTCATATCGATAACTCGTCTTCATTGTGCTCGCGCTTTCAATGCGAGCACGGCCGAAATGAATTCTTTCCCCCCCAGGAAAAAGCACGAGAATATTTACTCCGCGTAGTAACGAAACGTACTCGCGTACCTATGTAATCGAGTTAACGAACAAACGGAACGGAAAATTGATTACGTCGAGAAACCGATCTTTCTCAGGCAGTTTGAAGAATCTTCAAACGAATTATACGTTTCGAATGAGTCGGTTAAGGTAAACCGTAAACTCGGGGAAACTTTCTTCTCACGCATTCCCTTCGAGACCTACGCCGTCGGCTAAAAAATCCACAGAAGCGAGATCGCTCATCCGGAAGGAGAAGTTTCGAAATAAAGAGGATCCCGTTTCGTGGGCGGTACGAAAAAATTGCGTCGAGTCGAATTTAACAAAAATAAAATCGGAGTAGACGTCGCGCGTGATGCATGTGGCGTATCTAAATTGACTTTCACTCATACGACGCGATGACCAAAACAAAAATTTTTGCCTACGTGTGACGCGTCTATGCGAACGCGGTAGGCCGCTTTCCCCGCATTAGTCGCTTGCTCTCTGCACCGCGGGGTACGTCAATTTCGTCCGATGACGAGACGCTTGTCAAAATTACTTTAAATCGGATTCCACCATTTCGATTGGCCCGAGAGAATCCGGTGAATTTCTCCAAGATAAATAGTTTTAGTAAATTAATCGTGTTGGGAGAGAGTGAGTGGGGAGAAATAACCAAATTAGTGAAATACCTGTTCGCCATACACTGAGAATCGAAATTTCAAGCTGCTTGCTTCAATATATAAAAATATTTTGTGTGATAAAATGAATAACTTGTGAAATAGTTTAACAGTGTCCTTAATTCAAATAAATATTTGGTTGAATTTATTTGTTTGTATCCAAACGAAGAGTACATTCAACAAATTTTTGTTTTCAGTGTGGATTGCTGAATGTACTCTTCATTTGCATACATTCAAATGAAACCATTTCAACTATTACTTAACAATTTCAAACAATTCATTGTATCGAATCTCTGTATTTTCAAATATCGAATAGCTCCAACAAATTTTTTCAGTGTGGAGAGAGGGGGATCTCGGTCCCTTTCTCCAAGAAGATGCATGTGCTCGCCGGCCCCCTCCAGCGGCTATTGGGTCTCGCGGTTGAACTCCTTTTCTCGAGAGAACGATGGTAAAAGTGAGAGGAGAGACCACCGAGCGGCTCGCTCGGTTCGCACGCTTCACAGTTTTTCTCGCGCTTCGACGTTAACAATCCTCTCTTCTCGTCTCTTCCGGTCTTCGCCGGCTACTCCGTGTGCGATTTTTTTCTCACCTCGTCAAGGTGATAATATAACGAGCGCGCGGCGCGCTCCAAGATCCAGAGTGACTCGGACCGACGAGCCAAAGGATGCCAGCTAACGGCAACGACGGACGATGACGATGTCCAGGACCATGAAGAACCGAGCCGAAGATATCTCAGGTTTGGATAAATAAAATTCTTTCCATTCCGCGAACGACCCTGACATGAATTTTTCTCTAATAGCCAACGCGAAAGTCTATCTCGTTGCGCAAGTAACCAGTCACGAGATGAGAAAAAATCGGCCAGCCTTTCGAGTGTTAAAGTTCTTAACAAATATAAATATAGAATTATCCAAGATCGACGACCGACTCGACGGATTCGAATCTGGAATACAAATCCTCTTGGATCGAAATTTTTCACATTCCTATCGAGCCGTGACTTTTGACTTTCTCTCGTGGCACGCTCGAGTGCTCTCTCGCGCGCATATATTTCAACTTATTACTTGTTATATTATTTACCGAATAATTTTAACTTGCACGGTCCCATTTTATCTCTTCTGTCAAATGCATGTAACGTCGGTAGGAATACGACGGCTGACGGGATCTCTGACGTGTCACGTCTCTTGCGCGAAGCTGCGAGAAAACAACATATAACATATATACATATAAATTACAATACATTTAGCAAAATACGTATAAAAAGTCGTTACGATTATTCGCAGATGTCGTTGAAGCGAGACTGAGAATTTTGGTGGAGGATGGCGCGAAGGCCGAGATGGACGTCGACTCGCTCGACGTTCAATTCCCGGATTACTTCGACGCGCGAAAATTTCGCCTCGCCCAACAAGCATTTCGCAACAACATGTTCACGATGATGATAGCGAAACTATGCGGATTGTTGGCACTGCTCGCGGTACCGTCCATACTCGACGTGCTCGTTTTCACGAAGCAAAGCGGTACCACCTGCGCCGCGTTTCGACGATACGTAGCGACGATACTGCACACCTTCGTATGGTACGATAAGCCGGCGAAAATCACCACCGAGTAAGATTTCCCTACAAGCCAATAATTCTTAATTAATAACAAGCAAAACTTAATAATAAACGGCCCAGTTTATGGTCCAGGACTAGCAACAAGCTTGTTTCGAAAATTGAGTACTGAGTCATCAAATAAATGAAAGGAGCACTTGATAACGAAAATAAACCGATAACAAGGTTTGTTCTGCATCGAAAACTTTTATAGACAGTTCTATAACAATTTTTTCAAATATCTTAATAGTCCACAAAGTGGGTAGTTTACTCCCACAAGAGAAAAAAATGTTATCTAATCACTGAATGCCTTCAATTAAAATAATATTGACAGTGTAATCAATTTTTGCTCGAGGTAAAAACATTCTTTTTTTAATCGATCGATCAATATCATTATCGATCATATTTAATGTAAACAATTCAATTATTTTTGTGATAATATCAATTAGATATTCAATTCATACGTGAAAATTGTTTTCTTTGTGTACAATTTTAATGTGATTACTACAATATTAATATGTACACAAAAAAATTAAGGGAACATTTGTCATTTTAAAAGAGATATAATTTTGCTAAAGATGATTCAATCGTGATCAGATGATCATTTTAAAGAAGATCCAAGTTTTAAAACGATCACTCGATCGATTTGTTTTCATTATTTTTATCCGAGATATCGTTTTAAAATGGCAAAAGTCCCTTCAACTTTTGAGAAGTGTATTTTGTTACTAATCTCCTATAGGAATCAGAACGATTATTATTCAAGGTAGGCCTTCACTGACCTAGGATAAGACTAAACGAAAATACTATTTCCGTCTAATTTTAGATTCTATACAATTACGTTCTGTTGAATTTAGTTAAATATTCAACACATTCTTTTCTTTTTATATAAATTTAATATTATTATTATGTTAGTATACTTTATGACTGATCTCCTATAGGAGTTAGAACGATTATTATTCAAGGTGGACCCTCACTGACCTAGGATAAGCCTAACGAAAATACTGTTTCTTTCTAATTGTAGATTCTTCGTGTCGCTGAAGAACGTGCGTAAGAAGCACTGCGTCGCGTTCAGACGTAGCGCTAACGCCGGTGTTTGCCGTGTGAGCCAGCTCGACATGGCACTCGCGCAATTCGGCTTCATCGGGTACACGCTGCTGTGTCGCGAGGAGATCGGTATATCTTTGAGCGAGGACGAACTCGAGGGTCTCGTGCACTTCTGGCGCGTCATCGGCTTCATGCTCGGAATGGACGACAGGTCCGTATCGTGTTATTACGCATTCACCACCTGTACAAGTCATAAAGCATCGTTACGAGTTCGAGACACGAGATCCAGATTGTGTCGAGAGAGAGAGAGAGAGAGAGAGAAAAAAAAAGAATATTCCGCCAAAAATTCAAACTCTCCTGGCTGAAAATTTTCTTATCGGAAATGTATCGAGAGCAGAAAGGGCTCGTACATCTCGATAGTCGAGAGAACGCTCGATTCTCTAATTTGTATGCTACGAGGAGATTGCGCCTATCGGAACCGAGTTTTCCCCTCTTTTCTCTTCGCCCACCTTCGCAATTTCGTGACGTGACTCTACGGGAAAACGCGATAATGACCGTGGGGAAAATTCTCCTTTCTTATCGGTGACTTTGATTTTTCCTCTCTTGTTTGTAGATACAATTTGTGCGCGGGAAATGCGAAGGAGACCCACCAATTGTGCAGACGGCTCCTGGACGAGGTTTTTATGCCCTCGCTGGCACGCGAGAACGAAACTTTCGAGGAGATGGGCAGGGTGCTCATTGAAGGAATGTGGCCGTTTAATCCACATTTGGACACGGATGCCTTCACGACGTTTACTAAGCACCTGTCGATCACCGCCACCACCAACAACAACCATACGTTAAAAATCGGTTTGTACTTTCAGTTCGCTCAAAATAGGCGCTCATGTAGCTAAAAATAAAAAAAAATTAATAATTTATATTCATTAATTAGTTATTAACTTTTATCTGGTCTATTCTCATGGTAACACTTACTGTTTAAAAAATAATACAAAAATTCTCATAGAGGTAAAGATGTAATTAATCTAATTAAATACTAATTAATCAGTTATTAACCCCTTGACTACTGATTTATTTGAAGACTTTTTTGTGCCATTAAAACGGATTTAATTTGTTGCTATATGGACTGATATAAATGATAAATGTAAGAGTAATACATTTTATTTGGAATAAACTTATATTGGTGATATAAATATATTTTTGAAATATCATTTCAATTACAAATTCAGATGACGAGTTAAACTCGTCAAACGTAACTTCGCCCAAGTAAACATATGACGAGTGAGACTCGTCAAATGTGGTCAAAGGGTTAACTTTCAATCGATCTATTTTTGCACTAGCCGTTTACAAAAATAGTTTTAAACCTTAAATTTGTTAAATTAGGATGTGTACCATTATTATTATGCAAATTTGTACACGACTTTTATGTTTATTTCTATTTCACTTAACGAATTTAATTTAATTTTTTTAAATTTCAGATACCTCAACGATGTCTACATACAGTAAATTCATGTTGAAACTCCAATTGTTCGTACACAAGTACCTGATGCAAACGAATCTTTGGTGGTCCGCGATATTCCGAGCCTATTTTAACGGACAGATGAGAATGTCCATATTTCTCATTGAGAAATTCCCGTTTCTTGCCTATTACATGTACGGTGTGAGAGATTCGCACGTAAACATCTACTCTTATTATAATTGACGACCTTTTATGCAACTAATCGGTGTTCAAAGCACTGTTATGAGATTTTTTTATAAATATTTTCTTATTTTTTTACTTAGCGTTAAATGTTAATTTTTTATCGACTATAATTAATGAAAATAACCGATGTTGTTTATTTATATTGTACATAATGAATAAATTTTTTTACCACTTTTATAAGTCCATTTTCAAATTCTTATCCCGCCGTTGATATACGTTTAATTTGACTTACGTATTGCTTACGAATACGACACGGAGGTTAGTATTTCAACCGCAACGAATCTGATGATTAAATTATTAAAACCGGTACTGATTAACTAACCTAACGTGATGAACTGTACGGCACGTTACAGCGGTAATCACGTTGTTTCGTTAGCATTTTACGCCAAATTCATGATAAATATAAACAATAACAACATTGTAAATCTATATATTATTTAAATTTTATGTGTCAATATGGCTTGTTTATTAAAAGATAGCAAGTTACATCTGATTACTCGCGAGTTTCTGAAGTTGCGAGGAACAAGGTCGAGGTTATGCTGTAAACAATACCATGTAAATTATGGTAATATTCCCAAGCAATTAAATTGGAATAATTTAAGGAGATTTCGCATAATTTGGTCAAATGCGGTGTTCATTCATCAGAAAACTGCATTGCCAGATAAAATCGAAGAAGAAAACATTGAATCCAAAAATGAAGAGCCCGTCAATGACAAAGGCTTAATGGAGAATGAATATTTGCACTCTCTTCTTGAAAGTTCTATGTACTATACAAACACTATAGCTAACCCAGCCAAGGTATATATGAACGTTACTGATGATATGGCGAATGAAATTTTATGTAAAAACTGGGAAGAGACCAAAAATTTACAAGACATTATTGACGCCCTGAAAAAGTTGTCCTATCACTCATTAGGTGGCAATCAAAATGTAGAAATATCAAAATACGATTCCATCTTCATTCCTCTTGGTAAAAGAGTAAAGGAAATGAATATAGAAATGGCAAAAGAAGTTCTCAATTGTTTAATTAATTTAAAATGGATGAGAAATGATTCCAAATCTATGAAAGCGTTATTACAACAATTGGATACAACAATGTACTTACGATTGAAAGAAATATCTATGGATGATAAATTTCTTCTTTGCGACATGTTTTATCATCTTAATATAAATTATAAATATCAATTTATTTGGAGTGCATTATTGCGATTAGGTTCAAAACCCTCCAAATTAAAACCACATAATTTTGTACAATTCATGTTTTATTTAAATATCTGTCGTAAAATCAACTTAAATATGTTCGAATTAGAATGTAGATTAGAAGAACTATTGGATGATATACCTCCAACTGAATTATGTATAATAGCAATGGGATTTTTCAAAAGTAAAACACGAATTCGAAATTCCGATTTATTAATAGCCATCATGGAGAAAGTATTGAAGTATATTAATAGCTTGGACTCAATGGCTATTGGTTTATGTTTCAAATTATTTAGGTAATACATACTTAAACGACTTCGAAAACAAGTAATTTGTGTATTGCTTAATTATTGGAACATATTTTCTTTCAGATATTCGGTAAATGGAAATGAGAATATAATATTCAATAAGCTTGTTGACAGCTTAGGACCAAGATTACCTGAATTTTCTTTAATGACTTTGAATCACGTATCTCATGCTTGTTCTAGACTAATGATATTTAATCAAAATTTCAATGATTACTTCTTAGATAGGTAAAAGCTAATTTATTTAAAATATTCTAAGTAGATATTTTTATACTGTACTGAATTATTCAATATAGATATCAAAGAGATCTTAAATTGGCACGTAGTAAAGATATGGAAAGATTAACACTGTATATGAATACATTCAATATTCCATCGAGTCACCCGTTATATCAGAATGTAATAGAAGAATTAGAAAGTAGAGAAACAGAATATCTTCGGTGAGTATATTATCTAAAAATTTATTTATAAAACTAACAATAAGTCATTTCATTTATGGTAATTTTTTTGCAACAGATTTCAAAAACCATTACCAGTAATAGTAGGAAATTTAATGATAGCGAACTTGTATCCTCCTAAATTGATCAATCGAATTATGGATCCAGAATATTTGAATTTAATTTCTGGAGGTAACCTCATGTCGCTACCTAGTCATTATGCAGTAATAGATTGCAATATTCGGTTAGAAATGCCTGAATATGATGGAGAATTTTTACCCGATAAAATTAGGAGATTCTTACTCTCAGTTAGTAAATTTACACGATTTCAATCGCTATACCAAAATTATCAAATTTTTAATTTTTTGTTTTTTCTAGCGTTTTAATAAATTTGATGAAGCACACGACGCATCAAAAGCAACCAACTCTAATAAGTTCATATTAGAACTGATTTATTATGGATCGGTATTTATAATTTTTCAAATTTTTATGTACTTATATTTTTGTATAATTTTATAATCAAATTGTTTGTTTTTCTAGCAAATTTTCAAATCTTCGTCAGTGTTAAATGCAATCAAAATTTTACCACATCATCATAGACCAGATATCGTTTTTGGGTTAAACGAAGATAACAATCCAGTTTCTCTTCAACCTGTTTTATCCGAAATTAAAAATACCGATATAAAGTATGCGAATGGCGAAGCGTTAAAAAATATTAAATGTATGGCAATTGTGGTTGGTCACCATAATTTGTTACAAAGGGATACAAATGAAATGACTGGACGTTTAGTCGCAAGAATACGACAAATAAGAGCGGCAGGCTACACAGCGATTCCAGTAAGTTACCCGAGTTCAGTATTTTTATTGATATAAATAAGTACTGTTTTAACATTTCGCTTTTATTTTAGATATTACAACATGAATGGTCAGCCTTAAAAACAGATTCAGAAAAATATAAATTTCTTGAGAAATGTATATTTACAAATAATACATAAAGATGTATGTATTAAAAAATACATATATTTTAAAACTTATATAAAATTTACATTGAGCGTTAGTAATATTTTTATATATATTATAAAAATAACAACAATAACAACAACAATTTTAATTCTTATCAAATAATCTATCGTAGTTTTTATCGAATCATTGGCCAAGGAGATTGTGCAATAATCTTTTACTATACTCGTACGTTACAAACAAGGTCGCAGTGGCTGGTATTGTTCGTATTAGAGTTGGTTTTAGACCGTTGTATAGTGCACCTACACCTTCTGTTCTTATGACGTCTTTGAATATCGTCAATGCCGGTGTTTTCAAATTTTGAACCTACAACAGAATTATATTTTTAGGTGATTTGAATTAAAAGAATTATTGTCGACGTAAAACAATGACCGCCTTGCTATACCTGTATTCTGCTCTTCACTACATCAGCGGGGAATATAACAAGCCAAAGCACCGTGCCTCCAACTGCACCCGCTATCATAGTATTTTGCCATCCGATGTCGTCTCTGCTCTGATTGGGTTTCGCCAAGAATGATCTCGTTGCTTCGTAACCTCCAAAGAAGAAGAAGTAACCGGGCATTTCACGAGCGATCGTAGACGATAAACCTTGGAACATGCCTCTGATACCGCTCTCCCGTATTATATTTTTCGTTAATGTCCATGGTCCTATTCGTTTCTATAACAACATAGGACATGATAAACAACATTGAATCAATTTCTAAAGTACAATATAAAAAAAAAATTAAAGATGTTTTACCAGAGATACCATTGATGTAGCTTCAACTTCTCTCATAGCTTGCAGTTTACATTTGATAAGTTCTGTTGGGCACAAAGTCAGAGAAGAGAAAAATGCGGCAAAAAATCCGGCCCACGCGTTACTCAGCGAACTCAGCTCTTCCACTTTGTTGACTCCTAAATTGAAAAGATTTAGAAAAATAATTACGTTATGAAATTTGTCCTTTCGGTATTCTCTTGATTCTTATCGTAGAAAAAATACCTATCGAATAAGCTATGGCCTTCTGACAACCTCCATAAGCGGCAAACAACACTGAATTTTCCGCAACATTCGCAACGACAGCGGGTAGAGTTCCGGCGTACAACCCTCGAACGACTCCGTCGTTTTTCAAGGTACTGACGAAGCAATCGACCATGCCTTTGTACAATGAAGGGAAGGTTTGCATTTTTACTTTAACCGTGTCTAACGGCTGTCCCACATAAACCAATGCAATTCCACCTGGAAAAAATTCAATTGATATTTTGCATTGTTCATAAAAAATATTTCCCCGAAAGCGAGCGATAAAAATCTAAACGCGTCATTCATGACAGTTTCCGTAATCATCACAGATCACAGATAAGTACGTTAGAAATATTTAGGAATCTGTGCAAACGCATGACACTCGAAAAGGAGCAAACTGTATCTTATCGAACGTCCCGATGATAACAGAATTCGATTATTTGGTGCTCTAATAAACATTAAGAATAAATCGAGGTTGAACTTGATCCACATATTTCGCGATCAAACAACATGTTATCATTTTAATATCAATAATAGAAGGATAAAAGTAATGACGCTACTCTTCGTGAATGACTCGCTCCAGATCTTCTCAGTTACTTACTCATAAAAGAATTAAAGAAAAAATATGATGTTTACCGAGCGATCCGGCTGTAAAGTCGATCAAACCAGATATAAAGTTATTTTCATTATTTTTCAATTCTCCGCCCTGGTGTGCCATTTTTTTCAATTATATCATCAAACTCTGGCGTAAATCCACAAAGCATGTAGTATTTGTTTTATTCACACACTCGGTAATTTTTACTCACGTGCGCTAACCACGCGCGAATCAATCGAAGTAAATCGAAATCAACGTAAACCAGCTCAGGTTAGGTACACTGATAATAAGAGCCAATGATGTGCATTGCCGATAAATACGATCACGGCGTACGAGTCTATAGATGGACTACGCACGTGTGTTATCGCGTATCTCGAGAAATTTTTTAATACGTTAATCTATATTTATATAATTTCACGATTAACGCAATTTTTCTTATGTATTACAATTAAAAACAATTTCCCGTAATCGTTTGAGCGGAAAATTGCGGTTTTCAAATTATTCGCTTCGTGCGCGAAGGCACCCAACGCTCTTTTGATATTACGGTCCTATAAATGTTTCGAGACTCGAACCCAGCCGGTGGCGCTCAAGTCACGATGCCTACTGCTGAGACACAACACAAACAAGACCGCTCTCGCATTCCGAATAAACTATGATCCGTGTTGCCGTAGTCAACATCGGCGTTCGATCGGTACCGAACCAGCTGACTTGTTTTTCCGGAATGTAAAGTGCGTGTGTGCGTGCATTGTTTAGTGGAATGACACACGAGTGCGCGTGACGTGCGTAGAACGCGTCTTTCTATCAATTTGAAGAAAACTGTTACTCATAACTGTCGAGTGGAAATCGCTCTGAACGCGAATGAAAAAGGCGCGACGATAATGTACGAGGTGAGAATCGAGGGGGAAAAACAAAGTTATGCCCAGTCACGTGATTAAACGCGTTGCAACGTTACTCTCAAGAAACGAGGAGAAACGTGTAACAGTCGCGCTTGTATAAGCCAAGTGTAAAATCGGAAAGACCACGAGTGTGAATTTCGCGAAGCTGTTTTGTTTGATCACGCGAAAACACGTTGGGGTGGGGGAAGGGAGGAGAGAGAGAGAGAGAGAGAGAGACACCTACATACAACATGGTCATTCGAGCTGAATTCCACATAACAACTCGTTCACATCGCGTGGCATCATTCCGGTCCAAATATTTTTTCGAATTACGTCATATTAGAAGCTAATTATCGGAAGCCGTGACAATCGATTGTTATGGATATATTCGTACCGAGCGGTTTTTTCTTCATTTTAACGACAAACTATAGATACACACGAGGACTCGGGCCAAAGTCCTCGAGAACAAAATATAACTCTACGTTCCAATAAGTAAACCGCCGAGCGTGCGATAGAGCGAGAAGGGAGGGGGAAGGCGTTTACAGGTACGTTTTTTACGCACCGTGTTTGCCGTTTAGTGTGACGTAATCCATTCAAGCGCGTACTACGCAACATAACCCTTCTCTCTCCCCTCTCTCTCTCTCTCTCTCTCTCTCAATTTTTCGTACTCTCTCGCTCGACCAGAGAGCGACAATTAATTTTTAACCGCGAGAAAGTTTTTTCGGCGTACACGACGAAAATTTTGGGTCGT
>NCVS01000072.1:76478-176121 GCA_003055095.1 Goniozus legneri
CGTTCTTTTCTCGTCGGGGCTCCCACTCAGTTTCGGTGTTATCTTCGTCCTCCTCTCGCTCGTCTTTTTAAGCTGCCCCTCTCTCTCTCTCTCTCTCTCTCTTCCTTATTTGTTTCCCTCACCACTCGTACCCCATCCCCTCCTTGGCACGGCAGACGCGCGAGCGGAACGTATTGGTAAACATGAATCGACCGAGCTTATAAAGCGAAATGAAAAAAAAGAGAAATACACGGCTCGGGTGTAATGTAAAGTGTATCGTTTAACTCGGAAGTTATGCAAAATTGCTCTAATCGCTGTTTACTTTTCCGGCTCTCGTTGTATTTTTGGCTGTTTACGCGACATGTGTTCCGCTGGTAAGCGAAAATAATTGCGGTTTTCGTGAAGAGACACCCTTTCGAGCTGTAAATTTGCATTTGGTCATATAAAAACATCCCCTGATAGACTCTCATCGCGAATTCACAGTTCACCCCCTGCAGCCTCTCAAAATTCACCCCTTGACAGTTTTTCGCAAATATCTCGAAAACTAATAAAGATAAAAAGCTGGAATTTGTATCCAAATTTTTATTTTTTTAAGCTCTATAAAAAAGGCCTCTACGCTTTTTTTTGATGAAATTGATAGTTTCCAAGTAATTTAATTTTATTATCTTTTTTTCCAATATTTTTTAAATTAATGATAAAAAACGTATTTCACGTCGAGATGTTTGTCTCAATGAGCTCCATAGAAAATTATAGCAACGTTATTTTAATTAGAGCAACAATTTTTGAGTTTATAAGGTTTTAATTTATATTTTTAGGAATTTATTCCCACTTAGTTTTGAGATATACGATTTGTTGTGATATTGTTTGTGTTCTATCCATAAATGCAATTCTCGGAGGCAAATCTTTAATTTCTCGTTCGCTCTAAAGTGAAACGTGTGCTTTTCCATCTCGACTAACGAACGTTCCGAAACATTAACCCACATACTTCCACTCCTACGCAGCTTGTCGTGTTTTTCCGGCTATCGTACCGAGCCGAGTTCCTTCTCGCGCCTGCCAAAGCGAAAATGCCGACGAGGCTGTTTCGTGAACGCGAGTCGGCGATATTTGATATCTTCGATAAATGAATCCCAAATAAAACGTGACATATTGCTCGCTTTTTTCTTTCATTTTGAAATTTTACGTGTAAACGCTATAAATTCCATCGCGAGATTTTGTTATCAGTTTGAAAAAAAAGGTTACGAGCGCTCAGTGCGTTTGCATCGTTCCAACTGAAACACACGCAGTTCGCGGAACGTAAGTCTCGTGCGTGTACACGTGATTTCTCGTTACAGTTATAGTTTGTCGCGGCTTTTCCGAGAGGTGAAAATTCATTTTCCTTCGTTTTCAGACATTCTCGCGTTGCAGCGGCTCACGTGCGTACCTGTTGAAGGTTCAATGAACTTTGCTCGTACGTTTGGAAAGGGCAGACCACGTCCACGTTTTATTTTTAAATAAAAATTTGTCGAACGTACTTAATATTTATTTGCATATGTTCGAATATTTGAATTGTTAATCGGAATAATATAGTTGAAAATATTTATTTTTAAATAATATATCCAAGTTTAAATTAATCAAAAAATATATATTTTCATATTTTTAAATAAATATTAAGTAGCTAATAATTGTTATTAATAACCAATATTAGCTTCAACAATTTTTTTTCTCAGTGTACGTTCCTCTTTAGTCGCGTAACTCGTACAACGCAATTTTGTGCAATCACACGACCACGAATGATTTTTTTTCAAGTTCATTTGTAACCTAGGCCCTTCACCGAACAAACAAACGTTGCGCACCTTGCTCGAAGTTATTTCTTCTCTCCCTCGAGCGGACCATTCATAACTCGGACAACGAGAGATAACCGAGGCCGATAAAAAAAGAACATAACAATCCCTTTGGCTCGTGCCACGTGTTATCGTTCCGATTAAATTTCCTAACGAGACAATAACCGCAAACAAATACGAAATGTGGTATATCGAGATTGATTTCTGCTCAGCCCTTAAACAGCCTCGTTCTCAATTCGTATCTCAACATTTTTAAGCAATTTTTTTCATTAATTTTGTTCATTTTTGTGCAATATTATTGTGAATTTTAACTTTGTTCAAATATAATTTTTGATGAGAGAATTCACTTATCCAAAAAATTAATGGGACATTTACTTTCAGATAGCTGTACCTCAGCTAAAAATGATAAAATTCAATCGATCAAGCTTTAAAATTGAATCTTCCTCTTTAAAATGATCACCTGCTCGATTCGATTCGATCATTTTTAGTCGAGATATAAACATTTGAAATTAACGAGTGCCCTCTTAATTTTTTGAGTAGTATGTAAGCAGGAAAATTTAACTCAAAAAAGTTTAACCTGATTAGTAAGATGTATAACAAGTTGTGAGAATAATACGAATTTTGAACTAAAAATTGGCTGTCTGAGGAATGTGTATAATGTTAGTCCCAATTTTGAAAAATATAACTTTTTAAAATTGTACTGAATTATACTCTATTTGTACTACATTGTACGTCGCAAAAAAAAAATGAAAATATATATATATATATATTTTCATATTTAAATTACCTGGCCGGTGGTTCCTGTGGGTTACTCTTATAGCACAGAGCACAACAAAATATATCAAGAAACTCGGTAGATTTTTGCGCCAAAGTATAAAAGCAAAAGTAAATAATTAAAGGGCCCACTGGTGTACCACATTTGACTGCTCCGTGTTTTGCCCCGGCGAGAACGTATTGAACAAAAATTTGGTATATGTAGGGATTATACATATAGTATTTGGGTCCCGCGAAAATTTACGAGAAACTCTTCCAAAATCATATATCTCTTAGTTAGTTATATTTTAATGAGCTCTGATTAATTATAACAGTTCAGAAACCATAGCCCAGGTGATTTAAATACAAATATATATTTTTTATTTTTTTTTTTTTTTATTTTTTGTGGATGTTGGTGTATAATACAGTACAATAAAATACAATACACAAAAGAGACATTTGTAGAGTACAATTTAATACAATTTTAAAAACTCCAATTTTTCAAAAATGGGGAGCTAACATTGTACACACATTTAAGGATTAAGCGAGATAAACCGGTACTTCACATTTTCCAACCCGTAACTATATTAATCGATTAAAATTGTTTCTCGATTACAGACGATCCCGAGGATGCCTGCGAGCGTTTGAGGGATCAATATAACCAAATGACAGTTATGAAGTGACTCGATTGAACTCTCAACGGCATTCGCCGTCGTTGCACTCCTTTTATTTTTGTTGTTATTTTCGTTGGATCCGCGCTAGAGGATAGTGGGGGAAATAAAAGTGGCGGCGCATCGAAGGGACACTCAACAGTAGGATAAACCAGTCGATGAGAGTTGGAGGATGACGATCGCGAGGAGCTTGTCGATAATCGTTGCGCTGACGTTGTTATGGTGCTCGTCATGCGCAAGCCTCGATGACGTCCAAGATAATTCGTTCACGAGCGACGAGCTGTCGCGTCGAATCGACACAATGGCTCGATCAGCATCGAGGTATCGTCGTTCGATCGACAAATCCAGGTAATCCTTCGTTTCTTCGTACATTTACGCTTCTTATGTCAGCCAACTGAATTTCCTTATACATCAGCCAATCGATAAATTATTAACTTGGATACGATTGAAAATCAAAAGTTCACACTGTTAGAAGATTAGTTAAAAAAAGAATATATTGTACTTTTACACTGTACATAAAATTTTGTTGAATGTACTCGTTATTTGCATATGTTCAAATCAAGATTCAATTTGTTGAACAGAATAATTTTTTGAATTGAAAATATCAATTTTATTTCAAACAATTTCATTTGATCGAATTAAATATTTATTTTTATATTTTTAAATAAATATCAAGTTGGTTCAACGATTTTTTTTAGTGTATAATATTCGTTTAATTAGTGTAATGCTCTTCTCTAATTACATAATAAATAAATCGACATTATATAATTCAATTACACTGAGAATGAAAATTTGTTGAAATTATTCAGTATTTAGTTGAAAACAAATAAATACTGTGTTCGATCAAATGTATTACCTATAATATAAAAAAATATTGTTTAGAATTAGAATCTCTAATTCAACTAAAAATTCTCTTGAATGTACTTTATATTAATTTGAACGTATGCATGTTCAACAAATTTTCATTTTTAGTCCAGAAGTTTTCCTTCGAGCTGTTCAAAGACTATAATTTCAATTTTTACGGCAGTTACACGGACAAGAGGAAATCCTATCGGCAATCGAATCAGTCGAGCAACCTACCGGTCTCGCATTCCAAACCGAGCGAAGAGAGACGAACGGTCAAGGGTCGCAAATACACGACACCGGTGATACGAGATGGAATCTGTCGTAGCGTCGATATACGCAACGACGTCGACTACTTCCCGATTCTCAAGGACTGCCAGATTATCGAGGGTTTTCTACAAATCGTATTGATGGAGAACAATACGGAGGCCGATTTTCAGAACGTCACCTTTCCGGCCCTTCGCGAGATAACCGGCTACCTCTTGCTGTACAGGATAAATGGCCTCAAGAGTCTCGGCACTCTTTTCCCGAATCTCGAAGTCATCAGGGGCGACATACTCTTTACGGATTACGCGTTTATGGTCTACGAATTGCAGAATTTGCAAGAAGTGAGTTTCTTAATTCAGAGTCGATCGACTAACCTCTTGACATTAAGAAAAAAAAAATTAAGAAAAGGACGATAAAATAAATAAAAAAATGACGTCTCCTAAATGTTAAAGTATGTCAAGGGGTTAATCTTCGCCTCGCGAGGTTCTTCCCACGCGAAATCAAGTATCTCGGGGTTGAGTGTCAAGTGTCAAATGTTAGTCAATTGATTCAATTAATCGGTCAAATTTTTTTACACTTAGATCGGTCTGAGTAATCTGACCAAGATTACTAGAGGAGGCGTGCGTATCGAGAAGAATCCATCGCTCTGCTATGTCACAACGCTCGATTGGTCTCGTATTGTTGACGTGGGTGAGAATTTTATCAAGGACAATGGCGAGGATAAGACGTCTTCTTGCCCTGGTACGTACGCGAGAGAGGAAATCTTTAATACACTGTAAAAAAGATGGATTTGATTTAACATAAATCAATTGTCTATAGAGGTTTACATATAATTTTATGTTGATTCATGTTCATGTTGAAATTTAAAATTGTGTTGTTCATCATATGAATAACGTGTTGAAGTTTCATTTTCAAATTATGATTATGTAAAAATAAATTTTGTGTATTAAATTATACATATAATTGTACATTTTTATTGTTTTTAAGTAATATGTAATTTGTAAAAGAGAACAAACACACATATGTTAAATAATCAACATAAAAGATTTCTTTAACATATTACACACTTCTTTTTACCATGTTAGATAAATCGATCAATTATGAATGATTGCAAATTTTTTTAGGTTGTTCCCAATGTCCCGGGGGCTTCTGTTGGACGGCGAAGCACTGTCAACACAGGGAAAAGCCAAATTGCCATGAGCAATGCTTAGGCGATTGTCACGGCCCAACAGAAAGCGATTGCTACGTCTGTAAGCACTACAGGCACGATAAAAAATGCGTGGAACATTGCCCAGATGGATTGTAAGTTTTTAAAATATACTACTCAAAAAATTAAAGGGACAATTTTCAAACGATAATTTTAAACATGTAATTATTTTAAAAAGTAAGATTCAAGTTTTAAAATGATTACTTGGTCGATTGGATTTCGTTATTCTCAATCAAGATACATTCATTTGAAAAAGATGTTCCATTAATTTTTTTTAAGGAATGTATTTTGTTTAGCGAAGTTTTGTCTAAATTGTATCTTTTTTACAGATACGCCTATCTCATGAGACGATGTATCTCAAAAGACGAGTGTTTAGGAATGAATCTAGTGAGGAAGTACGTAGCCGAGGAAGAACAAATCTGGCGACCCTTCAATGGCTCGTGTATAATACAGTGTCCGGATGGACTGGAAGATTATACCGACAAAAATAATGTTACCACTTGTAGGAAATGCGAGGGTAGGTGCCGGAAAATTGGCAAGGGTGCGATTATACGCCACATTTCGGACGCCCAAGTTTTTCGAGGCACCACGATAGTGAAGGGTGCTCTCGAGTTCCAAGTAAGAAATGGAAATCCAAATATAATGAACGAATTGACGGACGCGTTTGGTTTGATAGAAGAAATCACCGAATACGTGAAAATCACGCACTCCTTTCCGATAACGTCTCTGGAGTTTTTCAAAAAACTTCGAGTTATCAAAGGGGAAAGATTGGATATTAATAACGCAAGTTTGGTGGTGCTCGATAATCCGAATCTCTCGAATTTGTTCCCAGCGAATCAGAAGATAGAAATAAACGGACGATTATTCTTTCATTACAATCCAAAATTGTGTGTTTACAAAATTATCGAATTGGGACAAATGGTTGGTATAACGAATTTCACGAGTTTGGAGGTACAGTCCGAATCCAACGGTGAAAAAGTAGCCTGCAACATAGTTAATATAAACATCACAGTGAAAGAGAAAGGTTCCGATTTTGTGAGCTTGAGCTGGGACAGTTACAGACCCCCTCCCGACCAGCAATTACTGAGTTACCTCTTAAATTACATAGAAACCGAAAACGATAATATATCATACGAAGCTACCGCTTGTGGCAACAACACGTGGCAAATTGTGGACGTCGATATACCAAATTACAACTCTGGTTACGGTACCGTTTCAAAATTAATAACCGATCTGAAACCGTACACCAGATACGCAGTGTACGTGAAGACATTCACAGCACGAATCAAGGACTCGTTCACAAATCCGGTTGGCCAATCGGAGATCATTTTCTTCAGAACGAACAGCGACATACCGTCCGTACCTACGAACGTGGTCTCTATGTCCCCAAGCAGCAGTGAGATCCTCGTCACATGGGACCCACCGGAGCAGCCGAATGGACCAATAGGGTATTACATGATATCCGGCTTCGTAAGATTCGACGACAAGGAATTACTGTCCACGCGAGACTATTGTACACACGGTTTAGTGTTCGAAACAGCACCAGAGGAGCCACCGGAGATCACAGTCAAGACGCCAATCCTCGAACCTCAATCTTGCTGCTCCAAAGAAGGCTCGACTTCAAAAACAACAGTCTCCACCAAAAAGTTCGACATATACTGTCACGAGAATATGAGCATAAGTTTCTTATCTCCGGGAAAGAAGAATCATTGTATATTTAACAAATACAATGATATTCAGAATCAGTTTCTCAATCTAGTCGAGAACAGCCCAACGGACGCGACAGAGAGGTACAAACCCGACAGCAGTACATTGGAGACGATCGACGACAGCGTGACTAGAATAGTCGAGAATTTGTATTACTCCTTTGTTTTCAACGTGAGCGCGAATAACACGTCTTATCTTTTGCAAAAGTTGCGTCATTACTCGTTGTATACTATATCTATAGCTGCCTGTAGCGTCAAAGTAGATAGCGACGCCGAAAGGTGTTCCTCGGTTCAGTACACGAACACGAGAACACAGGCTCGTCCCCGCGCCGATGACGTACCCAATATGAAAATCGACGTCCTGAACAACACGATAGTCGAAGTTTCCTGGGACTCTGTAAGAAATCCCAACGCCCTGACGGTGGCCTACGTCATCGAGTACACGAATCTCGACGTGAAGGATGCGAAAAAAAGCACCGAATGTATTCCCTTTAAAGTTTTCACCGAAACTCGCAATACTCATTCCATCCATCACCTGAGTCCAGGTAAATACAGTCTGAGAATGCGCTCGATGTCCCTGGCTGGCAACGGAAACTACACGGACAAATTTTATTTCTCCGTTGGACTGAAGGAAGACCATACTACACTGCTGGTATCGTCGGTTGTGTTCGTCGTATTGATATTCTGCCTATCGATCATGGTGTTCATCTACAGAAGTCGACAGAAGAAGAAGAAACAGGAAAGACTGATAGCGAGCGTCAATCCAGATTACATAGAAACGAAATATATAACCGACGACTGGGAAGTTCCACGAGAGAACGTCGAACTGCTGGAGGAGCTCGGCCTGGGCAATTTTGGAATGGTCTACCGTGGCCGACTCAACGGGAACACCATGGTGGCCATAAAAACGATCTCCGAGACAGCGAGCGAGCGCGAGAAGAACGAATTCCTCAACGAAGGCTCTGTTATGAAGAACTTCTCGACTTACCACATTATCAAACTTTTAGGTGTCGTGTCTATTGGCAATCCACCGTACGTGATAATGGAACTGGTGGAGAACGGAGATCTAAAAACTTACCTGCGGAAAATAAGAAATACAAAATATGCTCCAGACGAGCCGAGAATAATTCGCATGGTGGCCGAAATAGCGGACGGTATGGCTTACCTGGAATCGAAGAAATTCGTCCATCGCGATCTCGCCGCGCGGAACTGCATGGTCTCGAGGAACCTGGTCTGCAAAATTGGCGACTTCGGCATGGCAAGAGACATCTACGAGACGGATTACTACAAAATTGGAAAAAAGGGACTGCTCCCAGTGAGATGGATGGCTCCTGAGAATCTGTCGGACGGCGTGTTCACCTCGGATTCCGATGTCTGGTCTTTCGGGGTTGTTCTCTACGAGATACTGACTTTCGCCGAGGTCCCATATTTGGGACTGTCGAACGAGGAGGTACTCGATTACGTTCTCCACAAGGGCGTGCTCAGCATTCCCCGCAATTGCCCCCAGAATCTTGTCAAAATAATGGAGAGGTGCTTCAAGTGGCGTCCGAGCGAGCGACCCACGTTCATGGAGATCGTCACCGACCTGGAGCCCTTCCTCGGCCAGGACTTTTGCGAGAAATCCTTCTATCATTCCGAAGAGGGCGTCACGATACGCAGCATGGGCCTGAAGAAGGCTTACCATCACGCGGCGCCGATTAGATTTCACTGGGGCAACGAGACCGCCAGGTGGGTTCGGGAGTTCGAGGACAACGTCACGCTGCTGGATCGCACAAAGGCCGGCACGAGTCGCGGACGGATATTCAAAAATGGCTTTCAACACTTGAACAATAGCAGCAATCTCGAAGACGTACCGCTCGATCGATGAGATCGATCGTTCGTTCGATTCCCATATTTAGTATACGAGACTCGTGCATATTGAGATGCTTAATGTACAAATAAGATACTCAGGGCAATATGTACAGGTGAGGTGCAATTGCCGACACCTTGATGGACCAAGGCGTTAATCAAAGATAGGGATGTCGTAGTTGCTACCCTAATTATTCGACAATCGGTAGATTTCAGTCGACCTCGTTTATAGGTTTCCGCACTGATGATAAAAATTTTTTTGGGCTACTTGATATTTTGAGAATGTAGAAATATTTCGTTCTTGGGGTAAATTACTTGGAATGGAGAAATATTTATAATAAGCATCTTTAACTCAAATATTTTGTTCGATAATTGTAATATTTATTTGAACGTACGCAAATTAGTATTGAGTCAGTTCAACGAATTTTTATTTTCGGTGTAATTCGAGAGACTGAGGCTATCGAACAATTAGTTAAATTATTATTATATTATATCGAATTTAATGTACCCCTATTATATATTACTTTAACTTTCAATATCGTATTACTAGCGACCATTCGTAAACGTGCAGTAATATTTTTCCACTCGAAACGGGATAAGCGAATTTTTACCTATTTTCTTTGAGAGAAAAAATTTAGTCTCGGATATTGCGCTTTACTTTATCGAGTTATTGACGTAGCAAAATCGTTAAAGTCTTCACTCGTAGCCGGGTAAATTATGAACGGAAACGAATGTACATTTAAGAGTAATTAATGATGTCGATACATAGTTCCTTTATGGTTTATATACCATTGTTTCTTCGCGGTTAGCGATTAGTCGTCTCTTGCACAACTTTGCAACCTAATGGCAATACGTCGACGGGTTAAGAAGATAAAATATTAACAAAATGTTCCCAATAATCGATAACAGATATTCAATCTTCCGTAGTTTGTTAAGCGATATAGTAATTTTTTTAATGTGAATTATCGCCGTATCGGTAAGTAGAACTATTGTAACACGCGTTGAAAGCTCTCTTTCTTATTCTCGACGTGCACTCGTAATTACGTTCGTCAAAATTATTAATAGGTCATTCGTGTAACATCACACAAGTGGTTAGCAAGTTACCTACGTAAACACATATCACACACGGAATTTCTCGACAAAAATGGAAAAACTTGCGTTCACTTTCGTGCCACCGATTCTCGACCTTTTTTTTTAACAAATCGTCCAAACTACACGTAATAGGTGCTTCGTTTAATTATTCCCCCCGTCTAGTCATGTGATATTACCATAAGAATCGATAACGCTAATCAATAATAATAAGCCATCGACTTGCAATAATGATTCGTGGAAATATTCATAAAAAAAAGTAACGTCATCGCGAAAAGAAAAAAAACTTGACATTCGCATTATCGGCTCTGCAAAGAAATGATAATAAGGATTCTCTCTTGAACAAACATCAAACACACACATATACCAATGCCTAGTCACATGTCTTGTACAGAAGGAAGTAATTCATATTATTTTTTTACACCCGTGTTGTAGTCGTAATTATAGCGTCATTGAGTGCTCACAATTAACGTTTACCTTGCACGTGAAGCTCGTAATTATGACACGTTCAAAGCGTAATTCGCTTTCGCCGATTTCTCAACGGAGAAAAAAAAGCAGTACCGACTGAGAATAAATTTTGATTCGGCCAATCTACTTCCGATCCGAGGAGACTCGCTAAGAGCTACGAAACGAATGAAAATTCGAGAATGCGTAATTCCATTGACTTAACGCGACGCAATATTTTCAATAAAAAAAAAAAAATACATTTCTAATGCTTATGACGTACCTATTACGAATTAGTAACGTAATATAATTATACATTATACATGTAAGTGTGTATATACGACCAAAAGTGCCTTATGGGAGGCAGGAATCATTGATCGCAGAATGTGTGTGAGTGCATTTTCTCTCAAATTTGATGAAAGTAATGAACCATAATAGTTAGCAATGAATTTTTATACATCACTCTGCTATTCAAGTACGCGGACCGCCTCTACTATTGTAGCCGCGGCTCGACATTGACTCACGCAATAAGTGGACATTACGAATTTCCACGAAGAAAACACATGTCTTTCAAAGACCTCACGCATCGAATCAATCCACTCGTTTTATTTATTCTTTTCAAATGTTATTTCTTTTTTTTTCTTTATCACAGACTGAAAATAAAAAGTAAGATTTCGAAGTAAAATTTTTAATCAATGTTGATATATCTCGCAGTTTCGAAGCAACGCGTCCGATAAACTGGCACGATACCGGACGCATTGAGATTCGATCCAGTAGCTTGAATAGCAAGGTCAATTCCCTAGTTGTAGTCGAATGGAAAGAGATCGACGATTCTTTTCATTGAAATTCCGAATAAGTTGTAGGGTTTACCGTTATCACGGTGAGAACTTCAAGTTCACGAAAAATCGATTAGACTCGGGACACCTCGCTACTGAAACCAACTATTCCTAATCGAAAGAATCCTGCCAGACCGTGTCTTCCAAGACATAGACTAACGTTAACGTTAAGACATTTAAAACAGCCAATGTAGTGTAATATTTATGTACCTTTAAATTATTATTATTATTATTATTATTATTATTATTATTATTATTATTATTATTATTATTATTATTTTATTATTATTATTACTATTATATGTATTCTTATACTGTACGCGTGCGTGTGAGCGTGCATGAACTGTGCGAACGAGTTTCTAATCTGAGAAATATCGTGATGAAAGTCGAAAAAAAATAATGTAACTGTTTGTGCACGTAAACTCGATGTTTGTAAATCAACGAGATTTTTTTATAAGAGCAATCTAATTGTAAGTGGAAAAAAAACTTATTTAGTAACGCAGGGAACTGACAAAATCCCGTATTTCGTTTTTTTTTTTCGTTTTTAATTAGTAATTTTTAACGTTCCGATTTAATTTTTACAAAACCTAACATTGATTATATCCTTTACTTAATCGAAACGGAATTTTTTCGCGAGCACGAAACTCATTTTTTTTCAGTACCGGAAATTATTTCACCCCCCCCCCCCCCTCTTTTTCACACTCCTACATAGTCCTGCGCGTATCGAAGCACTGTACATACCTAACGAAGCACTATATGATAATTTAGTATTGCCGCTGAGTATTACAACTAGTCACATAAGCCAAAAGTTTGTTACACTCGCAAAAGATTTTGTTTTTTTTTTTTCAGTTTTGTAATAAAGTAAAAACTACAACCCCTCGTCTTTTTTTCAAGCCTCTCTTTCCTCTTTTCCTGTTTTTTTCTTTTTTTTTTTATTATCGACGAGCGAGGAGCGTCGAGGCCTGCACAAAGAGAAAGTGACGTGCACGCGATCCGATCCAACGACGAGGAAGCGCATTAGACTGGTTGTTAGGAATCTGGCGCGCGTCCTTGACACGTTGGGGATCGATTAGCCATTGTTGAAAGGCGTTTTAATCGGAAAGGCCGTCCGACTAATTCGCGCGAGGTCGCGCGTCTTAGCTTGTTTGTTTCCGCGGGACGCGAAATTTTCATCCTCGCGGGATCAGCGCGGCGACTTCTGTCGCGTTACGCGTACGATAAGAGGCTGCCGCGAGCGAGTCCGGCGCTTGTGTGCGCTGTAAAAAGTGTTGGCGCACGAGCCGCGAGGCTTAGTCCGTCCAAAGAAAGGAAGAGTTCGCGGTGTGTCTCGCTCGACTCTCGCGAAACGCGAGCGCAAGTAAGTCCAATTCTCGCCATTTTGCCTCGTTTTTCGTGTTAGGCTGTTAGGGGCTTCGCGTGTTAGTATCGGGTAACACCTAACATCGGCTGGGGTGTCTGGCAGTTCTCGTGTTAGCACCGAGTAACGCCCTAACAGCAGTTAGAATGTTAGGGTGGATTCGGTCGAAAAAAAAGAGAAAAAAGATGTTAAGATGTTAGGTTGTTAGTGTTAGGGTAGATTTTTTCGAAACTCAGCTCGATTTTTTCTCATCCAAATGTGTTTGATGCAGAATTTAAAATTGATCGAACAAAAAAAGGATGTTAGGGTGGATTATTTTCAAATTTTCATTCAAGTGTGTTTATTACAGCCCTTAAAATTTAAAAAACTAAATAATAAATGTTAGGGTGAATTTTTTTGCGAATTTCATCTGCGTGTTCATTACAGCACTCAAAATCTGTCAAACAAGGAAAAGAACGTTAATCAGGATTTTCTTGCGAATTATTTCATCTACATTTTCGTTACAACATTCAAAATTTAACAAACATAAAATGGGTATTGGGTTGACTTTTTTTGCGATCTGCGTGTTCACACATTACAGCACTCAAAATCGGCCAAACAAAAATTTAGGATGGATCGTCTCGAAAATTTTTATCCACGTGTTCATTACAGCATACAAGATTAATCAAACAAAAAAAGAATGTTAGGGTGGATTTTTTTTGAACCCCGGATTATTTAGCAAATCGTGCTCGGCTAGTCCGTCCATGTGTGTTTGTTGCGGCAGTGGAGCGTGTCGGCGCGACCCCGCGGACCGGAAGTGACTCCGAGCATTTAGATGATTCACGTAAATATACCTCGTCGCGTCGCGTAGCGTCATTATCGCAATTTTTCTCCATTCCGTGTGCACTGCGCGCTCGATTTTTCGACTGTTTTTCGTGCCTTCCCGCAGAATCGAGTTTTAGCTGCATTTTTTTGCATCGCTATCGCGTGATTGTTTATCCGGGCAAAAAATCGATAATCGCCGAGGTAAACAAGCACCTCGATCTCGCGACAAGTTTTATCGTTCGGGAATGTTAGGTTCATTTTATCTCGAGACTCGCTCAATTGTAGGAATAATTCTTTTCCTTTGCAGCCGCATTTATCGCGTATGATGTTATTCGTGTAACGCACCAATCGCGCGAAACATGGCGATCTCGTTTCTCTCCGTGCTTCTCCTCACGCTCCTCTTGGACTGCACTCTCGTGCATTCCGAATGCATCTACGACGACATTCAAGATGGTGAGTTGCGGTAAACTCTTGAGTTTTCGAATTTTTGTTAATTTTTTTTTTTGTTTTTAAGATTTCGATAAATCTCACGTCGGCCTGATCATATCGCCGATCATGACCGACCGCACGATACGCGAGCTCGAGGTTTACTGGACGCATCCGAATTTTCATGCGAACAGCGACAGAATAGCTGTATACACTTCCAAGCCTCATCCGAATTTGCAACCGATTTACACGCTCGTGCCCGAGACGTCGAGCGGCTTTCGCAAAACTGGCCTCCAGATCGAATTCGTTCCGACGTCGAGTCTCGGATATTCCAGACAATGTTTGAGTAAGTAAATGAAGAAAAACGTTGCATATATTAAAGTGAATTTAAAAATAGTTTGAAAGATGCCAATTTCATTTAAACTAATATTAAATTGTTTTAAACAATCCATTTTATCAGTTTAAATATTCAAGTATATGCAGACAAGTGCATTTAAAAGAATTTTTTTTCAGTGTATTTAACTTTTAATTTGGCGTAGAAAATTACTCAGAAAATGGACAAACTCTAAATTATGAATGAGTTGAAACCTTGACAACTAAAATAATAACTGTTTTATTTATTTAATATTTTAAATTACAATTTGTCGAGATGTAGGAATACAAAAATTGAAATCAAAAAGCTGTTGCTTCAAATTCTGTGTAATTGCCGATTGCTTTTACTGCATATCTCAAAACTTCAATTTTAAAAAGCATACCTTAAGCTCTAAAAATTTTGCCTGTTCCAAAATATTAGAAAGAGAAATTCTATTTAAAATTTTTTATAATCGTGGTGTCTACTGGATTGACCTACTTTTCACTCACACGTTTATATTTGTAATTTAGAGTATCAAGTGGCTTGGTTGAGAAACGGAACAGTTCGCAAAACAAACTGCCTCGAAACGCGACCCAATTGGATGGCGGAGAGGCGTGAAATTTTGGGACCACTTTCTATGAGCAAAGTATTCTTGCCCGGTACCCACGATTCGGCTTCTTACGCTATCCACGAGCAGCCCAGCAACGAGAATTTAGTGGAGAAGTATGTGATTACGCAGGTAATTACTTATCGACTCGATCTTCACTTTCATCCACATTAATCTCGTCGTTTGATGTAATTGTCAGGATGATTAAAACTTCAGGATGTGGACGTGCTAGCGCAACTGATTTACGGGGTGCGTTACCTGGACATACGAGTGGGTTACTATCCGAACACCAATACGATCTGGTGGGCTAATCACGGTGTCTTTCGCGCTGTGCCACTTCAAACGGTCGTCGATCACGTCAAAACCTTCCTCGCTAATACAAACGAGATTGTCATTTTCGACATTCAGGAATTTCCAGTTGGTAGGTTTGTTAGGCTCGTTGTTTTGCTTGAGTAGGATGAAAACTTTGATTATTGAAAGGGATCTAATTGTGAACACTTTTTTTGTTCTACAATATATTTAATTACCAAAATGTCTTTGTTAGTAACAATTTTTACTATTGAACTTCAAAAAAATCACTCAGGTTTACCAAAAGAGATAAAAAATGGGAAAACACCAACAAAAATAAATTAGAAAAGCATTGTTCTAGAACACTGATTTCTAATTATTTTTTAATTCTAATCAGATAAATTTTTTTCATGAGTACATCAAATATAAAAAATTAACGATAATAAACAAAAAATACAATACAATAAATATTATGCCTTTTAATTTTCAAATAATAGATGTCAATTAGTGTATCAGGGTAATCTGTTTCATTACGCGAAATTAATTAGTGAAATTAATTCTTAGAATACAGTAAAACGAATAAAATTACAACTTTTTCTCTCATAGTGTCAATAATTAATACTTTTATTCTATGAGAACTGATAACGTTTGAATTATCAACAACAAAAGCTCGATATGAACTGATTTTTAAACTTTACATTTACTAGTTTACATTATTTTTTGTCAGGATAAACATTTAATTGGTTCTCACAGGTTTCGGTACGAACTTGACAGTTCATAGAGAACTGGTAGGCTTCCTCGAGCGCGAGTTCGCCAATTTTTTCCTGCCAAAGACGTACGGTTGGTCCATCACGCTGAATGATATTTGGGCCTCCGGCAAGAGGCTAATAATCGGCTACGACGATGCGCGACTCGTTAATCATTACGACAGCGTCTGGCCCTGCGTCACTCATCAATGGGGTAACGTCAGGACTCTAGATGATCTCTATTCTTATCTTAGTAGGATCGAAAACGCCGAACGACTTGGGTTAGTGTTTATTTTTACACTGCGAAAAAATTTCAGTAAAATGAAATATTTTTCAATTTGAAGGGTTACATCACTTTATTAGTTTGAAAAATCGATGTGAAAATATTTTTTTCAACTATTATATACACGAAATAATTTTTATTTCACACATTGATAATAATGAGTAATTTGACTCATCATAAAGAAAAAAATATTACAGTAGTTAAAAGTTTAAAATATGTATTCAAAAAAGTATAAATTATTTGTACAGCCCAAATAATCGATTTTTTGAATATATCAAGTGGTGTAATTAACAATTGGCTTATGAGACAAAAACAATCGAGAATAAAACAGTCCAAATAGTAATTAAATTGTCAATATCTCACAATCGGAAATATTTAGTCAATTCGAAAACATGTTATCATCGTACAAATTTTTATCAAATTATTTTTTCATTTTCACAGATACAGAACAATTCCAAGATCGGCAATGGCGGAGCTCACGCCGAATACGTGGGACGTTATCCTGAATCGATTAGGTGGATTGCGGCAGATGGCCGAGCGTGTCAATCTAAACGTGACCAATTGGTACAACAGCAAGTGGCAAAACACTGCCAACATTGTAGCGGTAGATTTTGTGAGATCATCGGGAATAATCGAGATCGCGATCGAATGGAACGAGAGACGAAACTCCAAATGCTGACGATTTACCAGAATCCGCGAGATCAGCCTGGTGTACTTACTCGTTTCGTATTTCCACTCGAGATGTGTTTCATACATACGTACACAAAAAAAATTTTGTTGAACCAAAAATATTCCTCCTAAGCTGCCAAGACAGTTGACAGTTTGATAAAATGATCGTTCAGTTCGACAAAATATAAATTTTTCACTCAGATTTTCCTTTTCATTTGAAAAATATCCTTTAGCAGCATAGGATTGCATATTTAACCCTTTCACGCCCAAGGTAAATATTTTTCCCTTCAACAAAAATCGTTCCCGATTGTTTAATTATTATTGAATCAATATTTTTTTTACTGAATGTCAAAATAAAACGGGTGTCCAAGGCAGCAAATGTGTTTCTGAACGAATAAAAAAAACTGTCAAACTGTCTTTTCTTTATTTTTTTGTGATATTCACTTACTTTACACCCACAATAGCTAAAATATTGTGTTGTATTGGCATATTTAGTCTTGGAAATCTTATGGTCCTGAAAGGGTTAATTGCAATCCTCGATTATATTTTGTTGAATTGGTTGAACAAAATTTTTTTCTCAGTGTATAGCTACGAAATCAAATAAAAATAACATTTTGAATTTATCTTGTATCTTATTGGATTTTCATTTTTACACCTCGCGCGAGAGCATCTTCGTGCCGATCGGTTGCATGCGCCAGTCGAACAATAAAATTTCCGCCGGATGAACGATAGTTCATCAAGGACGTGGCTGGCTGAAAATTGAAATATCACCGCGAACTGTCGGACGGGTTCGTCAGTTGCGACTTGCGAATTACATATTCAACAAATATGCTCGCGATCGGTATTCTAATGTTGACGATCGTATCGGTCAAGTTGGAAAGTAATTTCGATAATTTGCTGTCTTGCCCGTACGGACAAGCATGCGTTCTTCTCGAGGAGTGTCGGCGAGTCTCTTCTCTCATGTTTCGAAATGAATTACCAGCCCAGAGGTAAAAAAAGATCCAACGTGTTGAAAAATCCATTTTTAAAACTTTTATGTTGATTATTAATTTAACATATGCCAGTTTTCTTATTCAGTCGTTTTAAAATTCGATTAGATAATTTTAACATATTTCTCTTTGACAAATAACATATTATTTAAAAAAAATGAAAATATACAATTTAATATAATAATTCATATTAAGACAACTGATTTATGTTAAATTAAATCCATTTGTTTACTGTGTAAAGAATAAATCCTGTTCATAATGAATTTCATAAAAAAATTTTTTTTGAACGGGTAGATTTAAACAATCCGTATGTGGATATTACAAAGACCAAACGATGATTTGTTGCAATTACGATGAATATTCGAATCCGAGAAATCAAGATTACCCCATTATGGGAAGTAATAACGAACAATGTGGCAAGAGTCTCGTTCGAAGCGATGTTACGACAATTGGGTCTTACCCTTTCCTAGCGAGGATAGGTTTTATGAGTGAGCTTTTCAAAACTAAATTATTAAAATACACTCCTAACAAAATCAGAGGACCGTTTGTGGATATAAAATTTGTTTAAAAAATGGGTTTTTTATTAAACTTAACTGAGCTTATAAAAATTGAATTTGATATTCATTCTATTTTATAGTCGTTCCTCTTATTCTGACGAGGTGTATTTCTTAACTTCTGGATAAAAATTAAAAAAATTAGCTATATTTTAGATATTAGAAATGGAGTTGTGAAGTACCCGTGCACAGGAGCGATCATCAACAATCGAACAATCTTGACAACAGCTACGTGCGCTCTCGCGACTTCGCAAAACTATAAATTGTAATATTTGCAACCAATAGATTACGAACCTCATTTCTTTTGGTAATCAGCTTCGTATTTTATTAGATATTCCGTTCTTATCGGTGAATACGACTGTAAAAATGATCCAGATTGCAATGACTTATTTTGTGGCCATAACGTTCGCAATTATGACGTGTCTTATATAATTAAACATCCGAATTTCAATCCAGAGAGTTACGACAATAATTTGGCGCTACTGAGATTAAAATCCACTATAGATTTTACAGGTATTAAGAATTTGTAATTAAATATTAAATATTTTAACGAATTTGAATTTTTAGTTACGGCTCAGCCAATATGTTTATTACCCGATAAACGTGTTCTTCGTTCGGAGTGTAATTTAACATTTGCAGGATGGGGCAAAATGTCAAACGATATAGGTACCGATTGAAATATTTCTCTCGTGTTGTACAAGAGTACAACACGAATTATTATGAATTATAATTATTATAATTATAATAATAATATAATATATATATTATATTATTATTATTATTATTATTGTTATTATGAATTTTAGGAGAATCTACAAAACAGAAAAGTCAAGTAATGAGAGTTGTACCGAACGAACTTTGTCAACGATACTCTAGCTGTGGTTTATCTGTTGATTTGTGTGCCAAAGGAGCATTTGAACCGTGTTCCGGTTACAGCGGAAGTCCACTTTTCTTCAAGAACGTTGATACATTTTATTTAGTGAGTATCGTCGTTAAATTTTTTGAATCTAATTTTTGATAACTTGATAATATTTTTTCAAGGCTGGTATATTGTCATATGGATCAAAGTGCAATGAAAATTTCAATTCTCCATCTGTGTTTATAGATATTTCAAAATATGTGAACTGGATAAGATTAAATTTGTGATAAGTTTTGTTATATCTTTAGAAACATTATTACTTCATATTTATATGTACATAACATGTATATATATATATACCTTTTATATAAATAATATAACTTTATAAGAAACTACTTATGCCTAAATATATTCAAGTATTTTCCACGGGTCATTTCCTTAGATTCCTCTAAACCTAGTTGGTACGCAGTATCATGCAATTTTTTCACTTCTGCGATTAGACCGGTCATAGACAAATTTCCAAGTTCTGAAAATATATCATATATCAATTGATAGTTAAAGAAAATATTTTTTATTGAAAAAATCTTAAACAATTTGCTTACGGTGTAAGTGATTGATATCCTCGGCTGCAAAACTTCCAGCCCACGAAGATGGTTCCGGTTGGGGTGAATTTTGAGCCACAAACTCATTAACACCTGGAACTTCATCAGTGGCTAATATATATTAAGCTTTTAATTACAAAAAAAAACATAACTGTATAAAATAGACTCACTTTGCTCTGGCCATAAATCAGGCGAGGCTCTATCTAATTTTTCCAAACTCATAAGACTCTCTTCTGTACATGTTATATCTACTGAAAAATATAATGTGAATATTTAATAGAGAAATAAAAAAATTATAATATATCTAAAACTTATGAGAATGAATTTTAAAAATATTGACCTGTTTCATCAGCAGTTACGTCGCTCGCCATATTGTTAATTTCGAATTCCGACATTAGGCGGGATTTTCTTCAAACTTGTATGTATTAAAAATGTAAATAAAATATCGTATTAAAACCCACAAGACTACAATTCGTACGAGAAACAATGATTATTCCGATTGTTTCAGTCGTAATTCCTTCGCAAGTTCATTTTGTTGTTGTAAAATATATAAATTCTGGGCTTTACGACGTTCTTGTGCTTCTACATCCCGTACTACACCCAAATGCAATTGGTCTCTATAAATTGATAATTACAAAAATAGTTAATTGTGTTTTATTCATATAAATAAACAATTCAACATTTACCTTTCAACTTCTTGTTTATAATGAACGAAAATTATCGTTCCGAGTGAAACAGCGCAACATAAACCAAGCGTTACTTTTGATGCTAGGGACATTATTAGGATTACCAACTGTTCTCCTTCTCCTTCATACACACATGCACTTTCTCCGATATAAAATTTTCTTATATGCTTTTCAGATTATTTAACAATTATTTTGAAAATTTCACGCGCAGGAAGAAAAAAAAGTAGATTTTTATGTTTACAACTACACTGTATGTCGTATGTAAAGTTTAAAGAACTTATTACATCATAATCATATGAATTAGTAGACCAAGAACTAACCTAACCAATTAGTAGATGTCGCTTTATTGAGCCTTGAAAAAGATGATATGAGAATGAACACGCGCATCAGTATTCAGTCATATGGTATCATCAACAAAGCCATAGTGGCGCCCTCAGTTTTGTTGCACATCGTCAGTGCATTGTCATTTTATTAGTGTCTGCTCCATTTTCGTGTGTTTACAAAAATATATTATCACGATATGACAACAATATAAAATCTCAAGAATGGCACTCGTTTACATTCAGGATTCTGACCCTTGGTAAATTTTTGGTTTCACTGTCATTGGAAAACAATATATGGATTTATTGATAAAGCATATCTTACATTTGTCATTTGAATTTAAATAATATTCTAGATATTCTATTATAATTTAATCTTATATTTCTCTGATTTGGAATAGGCTGGTCGAATACAATGCCTCGGAAAGATTGTTTCGTGATATTATGGAGTTACTTACTCAACGAGATAGAGAACCCAAAGTGTCTCAGTCTTATGCCAAGTTATCAGCAAACATACGATTATGGATGAAACAGTATAAAACAGAAGTACAGCAACTGAAAAATAAAGTGGACATTGCTTTAAGAGAAAGAACCATGTATCCTTCATAATAGTGGTTTAATGATATTGTTTATAGCAATTATTATTCCTAACAATAATATATCAGAACTATAGAAGAAGCTGAAAGAAGATTAAGAAGAGTGGAATTGTTAGAAAGTAAAAATGTTCAATTGCAAAATCTATTCGATTCTCGCAACAAAGAATGGAAAGATTCCCGTACAGCACTGTTATCAGGTAGTAATGCGGCATTTGCTGATGCAGGTGTAACATCATGGGGGGCAGATGACGATGATAGTCAATTAGAAACTGTTGAAGTTTCTATTTCAGATTTGAAATCTCATCAAGATCAAGTTCTACTAGGTAGTATTAATTTCATAATCCAGTTTTGATCAAATTAATTTTCTAATTATCCACTCATTTTATAAATTATTACCTCATTATTATAGAACAAGAAAGAGGATTAGACGAATTGTGTAAAGTAATTGCAAGACAGAAAGAAATTAGCCAAGCTATTGGTTCCGAAGTGGAACACCAGAATGGTATGAAAAATATATTGTAGATGAAAGAGTTTTTATTTACATAACACTTTTTGCAGAAATAATCGATGACTTAGCGGATCATATGGATCGTACAGACGAAACTTTAATTAATAGAACCCAAGGCATACAAAACCTCAGTGCTAAGGACCGTACATGTAGTTATTGGATAGTCATAATATTACTTTTCATTAGTATTATTATTGTTGCTTCTGTTGGTTAATTTTATGCCTTATGATGTTAATATACATATAAGTTTAAAGAAATTGAGAGGCATTTATTTACTATAAGAATTTAGTGGGATAAAATTCATCATGAAAATGAATCTTATTCTGAATAAAAAGAAAAATTTCTTATTTTTATGTATTGGGTTTTAATAAAACGAAACATTAATTTATGTATGGAAATTGAAAAGATATACACTTATACATTAGATGTATAAAATTATTTTTTTTATAAATTATCATACAATATTTAAACGTCCAGCGTAAAGACTAGTTCATAACTTTTTACATTAGTTGGGACACCTATCTCACTTATTTTCTACATTTGTCAAGTTGAGATTTGTGAGTAAAGCGACGTGACTTGGATCTCGACCTCTGAACTTCCTGAAAATTTCAGATCCTGGACAACTACCTCCTAGTGCCAAATATGTTTCTCGAAATCTTTTGCCGATTTCTTTTTGCTTATTCACATCTTGTCCAGGTATTTCTTGAAAAGCACTGTACAAATCGGCAGCTATCATCTCTGACCATATGTCACTGAAAAATGATTATTGCGTTATTTATACTTTTCTGAATAATTTTTCATAATTAAGTTATTAACCTGTAATATCCAGCTCCCCAATTATCAACAAAGATTTGAGAGAAAGAACAAACATGAGAATTTTTCTTGTGTTGTGGAATTACAAAGTATTTTGGCCACAACCGCTTCATGACATCAGACCAAAATTGATCTCTAAAAATATGAAAATATGAAATAATGAAATGTACTCATCTTGTCCATAAAACAAATATCACTTACTTCTCGTGTAATTCTAAATCCATTTTTGATAAATATAATTCTCTACAAAGCTTATAACCCGCGAGATGTGTTTTAACTCCTTTAAGAGCTTTTATGGCCTCTTTTGACAAAGGTTCATTAGTATCATAATGACCAGAAATTTCCTTCAATACAGATGGTTCGTACAACCTGAATAATATTTTTACGAGTGATATATAAGATATTGTGAATAAAATGAGAAAGAACTTTCTTACCAATTGGCTAAAAATTTGTCAGTGACAAACACAGTATCCCATTCAATGAATGAAGTTCCTCCAACTTCTGAATAATCAACTTCTGTTAGTAAATGTTGCAACATATGACCAAACTAAAAACGAAAATAATTTTAGAAGGTACTCTAGTATAAAACAGATTCAATGAATCTTTTATTGCAAAGAAGTAACCTTTTGGAATAAAGTTGTTACGTCATTGAAACTAAGTAATGATGGTTGATTTGATGTTGGAGGACTGAAATTAAATATCAGCACAGATAATGGTTTGCTGTTACAAACTTTACTTTTATGTTTTATAGGCACAGTAAATCCATAACTGTCAAACAAACAATCAGCATTTTCTTCAGTTGTGTAAGGATCAAGATAAAAATGCCCTACTGGTGTTGTATCAGATTTGTTTTTATCAAAAACTTCATAAAAACGAACATCCTGATGCCAACCAGTAGCTTTTTTACTTTCAATAATATGAACATTGAATAAACGTTCAACTAATTTGAACATTCCATCTAATACCTTTGGTAATGGGAAAAATGATTTTAACTGATCTTCCTGAAACCTAAAACAAAAAACAATATTGTAAAAAATTAATACAATTTATACAATTAAGTCTGAAAAAAAATGATCAAATAATGTAAAATTTGGTTTACTTGAAAGTAGAATAATATTGTTTTCTACTCCAATAAGAAATATCCCATGATTGGATAATATCACCAAAACCCTTTCCTCGTGCAAAATCACTTAGTGTTTCAATTTCTTTCTCCTGAGCAGTATAAGCTTGAAAAAAAATCAAATATTGAATTCACTATTAAACTATATTATTTCAACAGAAAACTTAAAAAATTTTACCAGTTTCTAAAAGTTTATCTAAAAAGTGATGTACATTATCTACAGATCCAGCCATTTTTGTATCCATTGACATTTCTGCATAATTTTTATAACCTAATAATTTTGCTTGTGAGTTACGGTAATGTCTTATATCTTGTATAGGCGAACTGTTTTGTAATACTCGTTCTTGGAAGAAGGATGCTCTAGTTACATAAGCTTCCCATACTTTATACCTCAAAGCCCGATCAGAACAATATTCTGTTAAAGTAAAATAAAATACACAAAATAAATGAAAATCACAAAAACCAATTTGAAAATCATACCTAAAAATGTAGCACATATATTTGGCTGCAATGTAATTATCCATGGCCCTTCGTGTGACTTTTTGGAATCTGCTGCTGTAGCTTTCATTAAATTAGGAGGAAAATCCCTCACAACCTGTGGATCCCTTAAGGTATGATTGAACATTTTTGTAGATGTCTAAAACGATTAGAATGTAGTTATTCTAAATGTTCATTTTAGACGTATATAATATATAGTAATTCATAAATCAATGCATCAATATAATTACTTCTAATTTTTCTCTGAATTCTTTAGTTTTCTTCCCTATTACACCTACGCAATGATAAAGTTCATTTCTGTTCTTTTCTGATAAGTCTAATCCATTTAATTTTCCTTCTAATATATATTTTGATAAAACTCTTCTTTGTGTATCATTGATACTTGAGCTATTATCATCAAATGCTTTTTTGCATGCTTCATAAATTGCTTTGTTATTATATTTATTAGCCAAAGCTTTTTGTGCATGATTGTGAATATTATAATAAACTTTAGTTGGCATAAGACTAAGATTTCCAGAATATAATGTTTTGGCTACACCCCATGTTGTATCCAAAGGGGAATATGCTTTTTCTATAGGCTCCAACACATCTTTAAATACATTGACATTTTCCTTCTCTGTAATTAAAAGTACAATGTGAGAGAGTAAATCTATTATTTTATAACAATATTCGTAGAATGACATTATGTTACAAAATATGATGTAACATAAGAAGTAGAACAGATTTTGAAAAGTGATATCTTACCATTTATTGATTCACCTAACCGTTTTATTTCTTCTTCAAATTCAATTGTCTGCTTTCCAATCGCAGCTATACATTTTTCAATTGTTATACTATTAAATTCTGGAAACTCATCATTTTTCAATAGAGGATTTTTCTTTGGAGATTCCTCTCCAATTTCTGGGACCCTAAATATTTAATGAAAAAAATGAAGTAACTTATGTTACAAGCGAAAAACTAAGCGAAAAGGAAAAAACTGAATAACCAAAATAGTAAATATTTCATTATAACCTCAAAATATACTCACAGAACAACATATCCATTTCTTTTAGGAATTTTAAAAATGTGATTTCTGACCGAAACGAGCTTTTGTGTACAATACATTATTATTTCTTTATTTGTAACTTGGTCATCTAATAATTCTTATACTGACATTATCGGCAAACACTCCACTGCTGTCGGAACTTTTATTCTTATTATTATCTTCTTCCAGTCTGAACTGCCTTACAGATTTCGCCAAATTTATTGAAGAGAAAATTGATAAGAATCTGATTGATAATATCTAATTTTCCCAACAACAAAGTTTTTAAATATTTTTCAATTAATGACAAGGAGTATACAATATATTTATTTGTTATAATTTTAGTATTTTTAATATCATCTAATTCATGAGTGTGAATAATAAGATTCGAATTTATAGCGCGAATCAAAAAAGGTTAGGTCAACCAATCACGTGTTATTCAGCATACGTCAAAAATTCTTCCCCGTCCGTGTATCTTGAATAAATTTCATCCCCAATGCTTCGTGCTAATCTCGTACGTATTGTGTTACTATATTTATCTCACACTTTCTGTATACTACGCTGACCAGTTGTAAAATCTGTTCGATCTGTCAGTTTACGTGAATCAAAATCATTATCAAATAAAGATAAGAAATTTGACTTCATGGCTAATTGTTCGAAACGAAACTTTATAGAGAGACCCGATAAAGATGATTCGACGAAGTGAAACTCGATGACTATCGTTTCACTCCTTTGAAACCAGTTTTTTTCATCTGATCGTCAAGTCAACGCAAGGAAGGAAACGAGAAAAACATCCTGCGTTTCGCGGAACGCGATAACAAAGTGAAATCACGCTTTTTGTCGTCCGTCCATATCGTGTGTGCCAAAAAGATACAACTTAAAAGAATTTTTGACGAAGGACGAATCATTATTCTGAATCGTCGATTACAAGGTGAACAGTTTTTTTCTTTCACTTGTGCAATTACGAAATTCTTGACCTTACATACATATGCTGCAAGATAATGGAATATTGTTGTGTTTTGATTAAACCACGTGCAAATAATGCGAAACGAATGTTTATTATTTGAAGTCATTCTTTTTGCACATTAAACAAATTTTTTATGAAATTCTTGTAATTTATTATGAAAATATTCATTGGTGTAAACGGTAAATTTGCTGCCTTAAAATCGAAAAATCACCTTAAGCAATGAATGACTGTTTGGTATTTGTTACACAAAATTTATTAATTTCTATTTTTTAGAATAAAAATGACTACTTCAGAAACAATAGCAACAGAATCATCAACTGTTGCAAGTTTAGCTGCTAAAATTTCTACACTAGCTGCTACTAGTGTGACTGACAACATGAAGCCAACCGACACGAGCATAAATGTGGATCCAATTTTTTTACAAACACGAGCTGCTCAAGTAATAGCCGGTATATGTGTGTGGGCAGCGCTATTTTTAACCTGTCAACAGGTAAATAAAATTGATGCAGTAAATTAATAACAAAATAATTAATTTAATTCACAAATTTTTTTCAGATTTATCAACATTTAAGGTGGTACACTAATCCAACAGAACAACGTTGGATAGTTAGAATTTTGTTTATCGTACCAATTTATGCAACCTATTCTTGGGTATCATTATTATTTTTCAACAGTGAAAGCTATTATGTTTATTTTTTCACTGTGCGCGATTGTTACGAAGCATTTGTAATTTACAATTTCTTGTCTTTGTGCTATGAGTACCTGGGTGGTGAAGGCAACATTATGTCCGAAATACGTGGAAAACCCATACGTTCCAGTTGTTTGTACTGTACTTGCTGCCTTGTTGGAAAAACATATACTATAGGATTTTTGAGATTCTGCAAACAAGCCACATTGCAATTCTGCTTGGTGAAGCCAGTAATGGCTTTTGTCATTATTTTCTTACAAGCATTCGGTCACTATAGAGATGGAGATTGGTCTCCTACTGGTGGTTATATTTACATAACTTCCATTTATAATATTAGTGTTTCATTAGCTCTATATGGACTTTTCCTCTTTTACTTTGCTACAAGAGAGCTACTAACACCTTTCGAACCAGTTCTTAAATTTTGCACTGTTAAAAGTGTTATCTTCTTATCATTTTGGCAAGGTAACTAGTGGAAAATCAACATAATTAATCAAATTATATAACTTATGCAATTATTTTCTTTTCTAGGTGTTCTTTTGGCCATTTTTGAGAAAGCTAATATAATTGCACCATTGGTAAACGAAAGTGGTAGCACAAGTTCTGGTACAGTTTCAGCTGGATATCAAAACTTTTTGATTTGCATTGAAATGCTTTTTGCTGCTATTGCTCTACGTTATGCATTTCCATATCAAGTTTACTCTGCAGGATGCGTTACAGATGCGCGAGGACGAAGTGTAACAATGCAGAGCATCAGCAGTAGCTTAAAAGTACATATGAATTCTTTACTTTTTTACTTAATTGTAATGAAAAACATAATAAATAATAATGCTCATATCTTATTCTAGGAAACGATGAATCCTAAAGACATTATGACTGATGCTATTCACAATTTCCATCCACAATATCAACAGTATACGCAATATAGTTCAGGTATGTGAACCTTTTTTTATTTGCATAAATAATGCTGAATTTTTCAATGTTTGTTTTTCTGCATAAAGTTTTATTTGTGTGAAATTAATTTTTTATCTTGTGAAAATTTGAAATGTTATTTCGTTCTAATAGTTATAATCATTGTTATTTGAATGAACATCAATTTAATGCGATTTTAATATTTCTTAAAGCATGAAAATCATTCGTTTTTATATACTTGTTTATCTGATACATAACAAATGCATTGCTTATTGGCAAAATTGAAATGCTGTGTTATGAATTCATTAATTAGAGGGATGATGCATCCTAATATTCTACACGTGGGCTTCTATTGTCTTTCGTGCGTTCGTATATTGCCTAATGTATCGTTAGAAATTGTGTTATTGTTACAACTAAATTTTCAAAGGGGAATTTATTGAAATTGAAACGTAAATATGACGAAACTAGTTTCTTCGAATTTCTGAATGATTCGAAATTGAAAATATAGAAAAATTACAAAGTGTCTGTTTACAATCGCCAAACAGATCAAATTATTTTGACGGCACTTTATTTGCTGTTTTTCAGAAGTTAATACCAACTTGCAGTACGAAAAGCTATGACTGCGTGAGGCATCAGTTTTTATATTTCAAGACATGGGAGACTGGACTTTTTTTTGGGAACAGAAAAATTTTAACTCATCATACATATTATGTTGCAGCATAATCTGCTATTTATTATCAGTATATTAACTTTTGTGTTTATTTTTTTTTTATTTTTATTGAATTTACTTAAGCGAGAGACTTAAGTATTTGAGAGATTATTAATAAGGGGAATAAGAATAGTATAGTTGTAGATAAATAGATTGTTTACATGTCGAGTATTATCGTTTAGTGTAAAATTTGTAATAACTCTCACTTTTAAGATGTTGTTATTCGGTCTGTGAACCATTTAATCGAATAAGTTTCGAGAGAATGATTTGAAGCAAATTATAACGATTTAAATTGTCGTGAATTTATTCGTCAATTTTATTTTTTATTGGTCATTAAAATAAAAATAGTATGTAATGAGAGGAAATGTGGTTCAACGCAAGATATACTTAATTAACTGCAACCATCATATTTATTACTATAGCAATTTAAATAAAGCATGCATAAAATGTATATTCAGTTCATGCGTAAATACATGTATTTTAACAATCTCTGCATGATAGCTTCAAAATATTCTAGTGGAATTGAATAAAAGATTTGCATGAAATTGCGGAACATTAAAACAAAAATAGTTGGAACGTACTGTTACCGCTGTCGTTGCATTTCGATATGATACGAGAATGACTTAAAACGAAACCAATAAGCGGTGCATACTTAATTGTCATAATGTTTAAATAATATTGCTAATGCGACTATTTAGTTCTATTTTGTATGTAAAATAGCAAGATCAACAATAATTGATATGTAAAAAAAAATAATAAATGTTCATCTTATCAGTAATACATTGTAATAAATTAGGAGCACCAAAGGGACAGCGCGGTATGCGAGTTTCCAGTTTTGACCCCGACGATCCGCAAAACATGCCGGTACCACCACCACAGAGACGCAATGTTTCGCTTCAGCAACGTGTTGCTACTATCTCGCATAATTACAATGAGAAAACTATGCTTCTCAGTAGCGACGACGAATTCCAATAAAGATGTTTAAGGATATATTTGAAAAACAAACAAAAAAAATATATATATATGAAATGAAAAGAGGGACAAAAAAAAGTTATGTCAATGAAAGATATTTTTAACGTGTCCAATAAAAACATTCATTGTTGAACGTTTACTGCTTTTTAACGTAATTATAAATTTTCGTTTGTCAAATTATGATATTCAGCTTTCAAACGATTTACGTCTACCTCTATTACTTTGTTTGATAATTCGCTAGTAGAGGAATACAAAAATAATTGTGGAAGAAAGAAAAAAAGAGATTATATAAAATGAGAAATTTTGCAGTGCAAGTACACTATACAGTATCGTAATAGTTCCATGATGTTATTCATGTTGATACATGTATTTCGTTATAAATAGTGTAAGTATATATACTTATAGAAGATAGATATTTATTTTAATATATGAGTAAATGAACGACAAACTGTACATTTTGTGTTCGAACGAACAGGATTGAAAAACTATTTGTATTGAATTTGACGATTTCCATTAACTTTTGATACATCTAACTTCCTGTTTAGTAACATATTAGTTTCCCTCAACGTTATGAATTATTTACGTTATTCTTTATTATTCATTGCTCTCTTCATTACTCATTTAAAAGGAGATATCGTTATTATTATTTTTAGAAAGTTTATCGCGAGTAACTTAGTATATGCAGCAAAACGTAATGTGTTTAAAATTTGATGAAAAAATATGCACTCATGTGCATAAGTAGTATAATTTGTATATAGTACATATATTTAATGATACGTACGTAATCGTTATTTTTTTCAAGCGATACGTATAACTGAAATAGAGGAACTAATACTTGATTATTTTAACAGATTTTGAAATCATTTATGAATTGACATAAATGCTTTTCAAATTATCGAATTTGTTGCGTTACACTCTGACCCTTCATTTTTTGTATCAAATTTAAATCAATCTTTATACTACTTGAATTTGAAAACAGCTGTAAAAAAATTGGCAAGTTAAATCTAGCAATCTAGCACTTGGATTCTGTATGACTTGCGAATTGCATGCAGGTAGTTGAGTATAAGTAATACTTGGTATTTCAGATGTATAAACAACTTGATAACTGACGAAAAAGATGATTAGGGCATAGCGTTTTTGTAATTCTAGTTTTTCAGCGCTCACTTACTTTATAATATTCGAACCATGTTTGTGCTGAACTTGAGAATTAAATGCTCTCTTACCAAATGACTATAAGAAGAAAAATATTTGAATTTACTATTTTATACCTGCATAAATCGTGTATAATTGAAATATTAATGTTTGCGACAGTGCTCTCTCTCTCTCTCTCTCTCCCTCTCTGTCTCAAAAAAGAAATACAACAATTAAAAAAATTATGCTTAATTTAAATGATAGTGTTGCAACATTAATGATAAGTCATAGGAGATGCACTTATAATCGTTAAGATACCATAAAGAAATTAAATATTTGTTCTGCTATTTAAAAAAAACGTACTTTTTCTTTATATTCATCTATTCTTCAGATGAAAAAAAAAATTTATGAAGCATCGTACTTAAACCTGCTAAATTTGAAAACTACGCATCCATACACCGATTTTAATGTAATCATATATATATATATATATAATTTATTTTAATAAGGAACTAATATTTGTATACTGAAAATAATGATTACTCTATTGTAATTCTAAAACAATTCAAAGTATTCATTATTAACTATATTTGTGAGAGGAAGAGAAACATCTGAATGTACTGTTGAAAAAATAAAATTGCGTTTACAGATCATTAGTTATATTGTTTATATATGATACGAAGTTAATTTAATTCTTTATATGGATATCTGGGAAAATGATTATTTTTACTTTGTTATTAAAAATTATGTTACACACTAAGACCCTTGAGTAACTTTTTTATTTCATAAAGATAATTCTTATAAATATTATTATGCATTCGTAATAGAGACACATACCTTATTATAAATAATATTACACATACAAAGTATATTAATATACTATTTAAATTTATTGTATATATTGCACATTATATTTTCTCGGTGAATGAAAAATATTACAAGAATATATATATACACTTTCGTTTATTATAGTTTATGTTTAGGTAAAGAATTACAAAACGAGGCGTGGAAGTTATTTATAGTAGGAATGTGAAATAAGGCATATGGATTTTAAACATTTTTGTACAGATGTTTTTGGACGGCTGAATCATCGAGTTATGTATAATTTCGTTACATGCAATTTTAGTTGATCATAAACGTGACAGTAAAGTTCAAGTAATACAATCGATGTTAAAATATTTGGGATTCACTGAGTGTAGGAAACTATCCGTGCCCATATTTTTATTTAATAATCAGTGAAACATATAATCTATTATAGTTAGCACGGTCTCTGATTTGCATCAGAGAAGCCTTTTCAGTAATAATACTCTCATACATACATTAATTATTGAATACGAAATTTCATTTCTGTATTATGTTTGCCGTTTTCTATTTTTTTCTCTTTTGATGTAATGAATTTTCTATTTGTACAAAATTTAGTTTAAATATTTCAGTTCTAAATCTATTTGTTAAGGAACCTCAATGAATTTTGTATAAAAATTTTGTACAATACTGATTTTAACGTTTACGAACCTATCCACTTTTATCAACGTACATTCATTAAATTATTTAAATTAGATGTTAGCAACATTCACTGAACAATTACACTATTTGCTTTGAGAAATGAAAGGAAGCGTTTCAAGCAGATTTCCATATACAAATGGCAAGATTGCCAGCACAGTACATGTACAACAAATGTTTCAATTGATAGGTTATCTCGAATCCATAACCCTCGCCAACCACTGTGTGCCAGGAAGCTCCAAATTTCTTATCCATCGTTTCTTTAATCATTCGTGAAACACTCTCATAATTATCGGCGTATTTTTCGGCCGCTGTCATACATACCTCCATGGCCTCGGATTTCATTTCATCGGTCATATCGCACTTCTAAAAAGTATCCAAAGAAAATAGTAATTATTTTAAAATATATAATAGAATAACAAAAATGAAAATAGTTTTGAAACTGTGAGAAGATGAGAAATAGTAGAGAGAATACTAGAAAAGCAATCGAATATAATTAAACACTACTTACTTTACACAGTGGATATGTGTGCAAGATTTTAACGACTTCATCCTTTTTTACTTCGGTCATATTTTGTTTCAATATTTATTTACTGGAGAGTGGTTTGACGTTGAAGTTATCTCGAGTGGAGTCACGCTATACTTGTGTAATAATTTGGTAGAGACTGTATAGCAACGCGGTGACGTATCGAAAGTAGGGGTGGACGCTAGAGGGCGAAATCGAATCGAATTCTTGGCTTTCACCCCACGTTGAGGGTGCGCAGATGCTTCTCTATGATAATGGGTGGATATAAATGGGAAATGTGCTTGTCGATACATTTGGAATTCTCCGGAATGATTTTCTCCAATTGTGGAAATGAAAAATAATCGTTTCTAAAATAGAAAAAGGTTTTAAATAATACAAGCATAAATAATAAATATGAAAAATCATGAATAAAAGCCTTTAGTATTTCATTGCTCATGATATTATTATTTACAGCGAATATCTTATAATAATGCTGTTACTTTTTATCGCATCATTATTGTTTTTGAAAATTTGACAAGGCTTTTCAGTTTTTTTTTTCGCTAAATATATGGAAAATTGTGGCATATACAGCTTTTCGGTGTTTAAAAATTTTTTGTTCATTTTCTTTGACGCACTGTTTCAATGTTATGTACAATTTGTGAATTCTATGAGTTTAACTTTAGTTAATTCATGGCAACAGACACCTTTTTTCATATAATTCGTTTAAAATACACCAACCACGCGATTAAACATAACTTGTCGTAGTACACCGTTCCGCATTTGATTTTCTCTCGAGGAAGTGATTCCGACATTTTTCAAAATATATATCTTGTTAAATATTTTTCACAGTTTATTCCATTCGTCACACTATGAGTTCATATTAGGATCGGCGTATCAATCGTTCGATTTCGGTAGATGTCACTGCAAAGAAAAGAATATTATTTAAAAATATACAAGGTGAGTTACGAAGACACAAGTAAATTTCATTGGCAATGTGCGCTTTTCCTATAAAAGATAATTTGACATTTCATATCCCACTTTACACACAATTTATAACATTGCCAATGAAATAAACGTTAAACATAAGAAAACTTTTTCGCATTTGGTGTCAATGACAAGTTCACCAGCACGGATTCGTCAGTACAAAATAATTTTTAGAGCCTTTACATGCATGTGATTATGGATAACAGCGATAAACATTTTGGCATAAAAGTCTCTAACAAGATAACGAACTTATAATAATGGGAAAATCATCGTCAAATTAATGGTTTTCAGCAGTGCATATAGTATTGTGAAACGGAATAAAATGCATCATTGACTTTGATATTTCGGAAGTGTGAATTTTAAATGTGAAATACAATTGAGGAAATTTGAAAAAATACACCAATTTAATTTGCATGCATTTTCGAATCTTGATCTCAACTCGTATATAATCCTTCAATCTGTTCCTTCAACATGCTTCTGAGAAAAATTACATAATTAATGGTTTTATTAGTTTTTAGTGAAGCAACTCAATGAAAACAAATAATCAATGTTCAAGTCCATTTTGCCAGTTGATCATACATTACGAGAAATCTATTTATAAAAATGATGATATTTCGATTTTTGCACAAAATATATAAAATTTCAATTGGATAAATTTGGTAATAAGAAAGAGAAAGGCATGATAAGTAACAAGAATAAAATAACACATCGAATACTTAAATGGGAACCAGCAATTGTATAAATTATCAAAATACTTCTACCTTTGCCTTACGTAGAGAGTATCATGTCGAGGAGTTTACTGTCCCATCATAGCAAAGGTAATTAAACAAACAATTCCATCCTGAAGTGATCAATTTACGCTAAATATAAAGTTCTACCGAGAATTTTCTCTTGTCCCTTTAGTTATTATAATATCGTACTTTTACAAAACAAATCGATTCAGCATGAGCAAAATTTTATTCAGCACTTAAAACAGATCATATTTATATATATATATATATATATATTTATATATGTGTGTGTATGTGTGTATTATAACTTACATGACTCAGAAAGTATTAAGTATGTGGAATGTTAGTTCTGAGCGCGCATAATACGAGATTTAATAATAATAATGATGACGATGATATTAATAATGAAAATGATAATAAGAAGAAGACGAAGAAGAAGATTAAATTTTTTGACAACTCTTCATATGGAACATTTAATATATAGGAAATTGGCTTGGTGGTATTTATCGTTTAATTACTGTCTGTGTTTCAGATTTAACAACGATTTTCTTATTCATTATTCTGACTCTGAATACAAATAAAGACTGCACACGACACATCCACAAAAATATCCATCTTTAAATAGTCTTTAATTTACCTTGCGTATGATGAAAAAGTAATCAAATAATAGTTGCATTCAGAATCATCGAGTGAATTGTCACCTCACACTTTTCCGTTAATTTGATGATTTAATTCCGAATTAGATGCTGGATCCACGTAATATGAATTCACATGTAAGAATGGTGCGTATCGATAAACGTATATAGTTCTAATCTCGTCAACAATATCGTCGTTTAGATGTTATTCCTATCAAGGAACAGAGTGAAGGGTGCTGAAATGTTGCAAGGAAACGTGATCATTAATGACGAAGCCGATTGATTGAAATTAATAATTATTTAGCGTTTTGTGACGGATCGAACATCATTGCGACTTTGTCTCGTTATTTGTTAATCTTCTCATTATTTTGGACGTTTGTAGGCGGTTATTAAAAATTTCGATTTCGATATCGTATAGTAAAAACATTAATAATGGGTTCTTATATTAGACAAAGGCTCATCTTGGTACTGTGCTCCGAGTACAATGGTATCCTGACGAACATTCATACATTTATCTTTAAATATACTGTCACAATTCATCGCTTACGTCTGCCATAATATTCTCAATAACTCATCACTGGGTTAAAGCTCTTTATCAATACCAATTGCAACATATTTGTATACCTCGACAAAATTCATGAAGAGAAAATTATAAAAAGGTAGAAAACAAGAGAAACTCATTTACACACACTATTGGTCGATATGATATCGATATTACATCTTTTTTTTTCAGTTTTTTTCTCTATATGCAGAGAAAGTACAGAGAGGAAGTATCGTTTTGACTCTAACAAACACCGTTTCTCTTTATTTTCCCTTTTAGTGACTTGAATCGAGTGACGCCGCAGAGGAACGTCGTGATAATGCACTGACCAGGGATGTGTCGCTGAACAGCTTGTACCAGCCAAATACCACTTCGTCCACTTTCATTTCCAGTTCATCTAGTACGATCTGCGCGATGCCCATGAAAACCTTTTTACCCTCCAAACGACCGTAGTCACCCCACACAGTTACCTGAAAATAATTTCAAATTTTTCTCACGAGTGCACCACAAAAAACTCGTTAAATTATACGTACAATATAAACTAGCATAATATATGTATACTTATACATTACTTATTTGTACTTATTGTATTTGATGTACATAAAATTATACGTGTAATTATACATCTATGTAATTACACATACTTGAAGTATACATCCTCGACAGTTCTCCTTAAAAACCAAAGTTTGTTGATAAAATGGGTCCAGTGTTTTCCTCGCTGTTGCAGTTTTCGCTTTCGCTATACACTTCTTGCCATTCACTAGATAAACCTTCACATAAGCGGCTGTATCGAGAAAGAGAAGAATTCGTTAGAAAACAAAACGTATGAACAAATGTCTGATTGGATTTTACATACCAGGAATAACTTTGCAGTCCGGTTTCGGTTTAAGTTCTTTGGCACGTACTACTTCGACCTCGAGGTAACCCTTCTTCTGGTTGAAAGACAACTGCACCTCGCCGAGACAACGCGCGCCAAGCGCTTGTCTTCCCACCACTTGACCGGGTCCGAGATCTTCAAGAAAATCTCTCAATTGTCCAGTCTCTGCCGTCATTCTCATATTTGCTGACCAGCTGAGGTTTCAAAAATTAATTTCTTTAGTTGACAAGTCGACGTACGATCAACGTTAAGTTCATTTTATCGAGGGGAAAACCAATAACAAGAAAATAGCGAGAGCGATGAATTTTTTTCTTTTTTTTTTTTAACAAAATTACCGAACAGTTTGTAACACTATGATAAACAATATATTGAATTGTTTATTGTACAAGAAAGAAATTGTAAAGAACGTTAAAACGAGGAACTCAAGTTTTGCCGCGCGGGAGCGTTTTTTTTTGTAGAAATTTCTCAAGCCTTCGATGATTTATGTGAAAAAAATATCAAACATGTAATACCATATATATTAATATATACACAAAATTGGTGATTGTCGGGTTAATATATACACCAAAAAGATAACAAAGATGAGAATACTGTACTGTTATCACATGCAATCTATGCTTCTCTACAATTATCAACTATAATCGACAAATCCAAGTTGTACATAAATGATAAAATGAAAAGATTTGTGTATCAATTGGAAAATTTATGCTGAATATTGAGTTTCACTTAAGTGTACGCAGTCCAAGAGAAATAGAAAGATAGAGAGAGAGAGAGAGAGAGAGAGAGAGAGAGAGAGAGAGAGAAAGACAGAGAGATAGAAAGTGTTAGAGAGAAAAAGGGAAGGGTGAAAAAGTTTGTAAATGAACCGAAAGATGTAAATTTCGTTTTACAAAAATCTTTTCTTCTCTCATTTTTCGTTCATTTATACGATAATCGAAGATCTCATTTCACATCGTTGTCTTTTACGCGAAGTTTATAGAACAGCTGGGAAAAAGTGGCGATTTCTACGTGATGAAATAAAATTTCGTTTGTATCTCCTCGACATTTGTGCAGCAATGTGCATATGTTTCGTGAATGTATTTCTCGTCTTCGTTCCGACACTGTCATACCATTCGACTCCATTCAAGGACTGCTTCTCCTCAATCGCAATAAAATACCAAGAAAACCCAAATTCTAAAATTTATGCTGGCGCTATAAAGAAACTTGAACATATTGAAATTAGATACGCTCAATTATTAAGAGATCATCTATCTACGTGCATTAAAGCTAAAGCGACTCCTCGTACGAATGCTCACTAACCAATACGTAAAAAAAAAAGAAATCAAAGTAAAATAAAAAAACGTTCCTCTAGCATTAATTTCTAATGAGGAAAAATAAGAGTAATTACCGTTAAGAATTTCTCCCATTATGCACTATCTTAAATATAATAGAAATTGAAATCATGAATAAAACTCACGTCTCGTTAGGAAGGCAAAAATCGTCACATTTTACCGGATGTCCCTTTCTCAGTCTAAAACTGCCTTCTGAGAAATAATTCTAGCAAGGAGGGGGTACTCTTCTACACTACATGCGAGCAAGAATAGTGATTTTCAGCAACGAGAGTTGTACAGAAATCATAATGTGAGAGAGAGAGAAAGATAGAGAGAGAGAGAGAGAGAGAGAGAGAAATGGGAAAATATAGGAAGAAAAGACAACCGCATATTTCATTAGCACAAAAACGGCGATGACGACTGGAATCATCTACTTACGAGTATCCCTCAGAGCTACAGATGGAGCTGAGACTTCCAACTGTGGCCGCGTGTGTCTCACTTGTATGCCAGCCCGGTTGCCTGTACGGCAAGAAATGTTGATACAATGGTAATATCTCTTCCGAGCGTAGTATGCTGCTAGCCGTGCTGCTGCGCTTCCGGTTCATTGAATACGACGCGCGCGAATCGCCAGATGCGCCAGACGCGCGTCCTCTCATCAAGAACATGATATCGCCATCGCTGTACTCTGTTTTGAAAAAAAAACCAAACAAAAAAACAAACACTAACAACAATTCTCTTAATCCGTCAGTCCCGTTCTCTCGTTCGAACTTTCCTCCTCTCCTGTTTAATCGACTCAAAAATTTCTCTCCTCTCTGGACAATTTCTCTCTGCAACTGCACTTTTTCTTCTCTTTTCAGAATTTCACTTACGAAAATAATAAAGCTAGTAGTCGACCGAAAGAATCTGCGGTTGAAAAATTTCGTTGACTCAATACTCGTGTAATCAATGCGATCGAACGTAATAGGGCTACCGAAATTTTGTGTAAGATCCAAAATAAAAAGCACTTTATCTATGGACTTACCACTTTTGGCTGGGAAAAGTTTTTCGTCACGAGAAAGTAAAGGTAAGTATGCGTGTAATGTTAACCTCCTATTTTTGAAAAATAGAACTTTAAAAAATTGTCCTGAATTGTACTCTACTTGTACAATATTTTACGATACACACAAAAAGGTTAAAATATAAATTTGTATTTAAGAGGCACAACTAGTATGCAATTTTTGAAAAATCGAATATTTTTTTCTTCATATTTCAATGGGTTACACTTCAAAGAATAACATACTAAAATTTCAAATCGATATCTCAAATAGATTTGGAATTACAGCCATTTAAAAAGCAGCCGCTGGGCAGTTTAGATGCAGTAGCTAATCTTTAAACGCGTTTTTCTCGAAACACCATTTTTCGAATTTGCTGCAGTGATTACTCAAAGACAACTTATCGGATCGCTTTGAAATTTTTTCTACGTGATGTGTATATAGTTTTTTTTTAAAAACACCGTCATTTTGTCAATTTTTGTTTTTTTCTGCATATTGTTGAAATATGTATAAATATACCCTTAAAATTTCGGAATGATCCACACATTAGTTTTTCTTGAAAAAATTCCCAAAAATCTCCTTTTTTTCAGGCTGTTACACTAGTTGTGCCCCTTAAATCACCTGGGCTGTGCTTTCTGGATTGCACTAGTTGATTAGAGCTCAATAAAATATGAAATAAAATAAAAAAAAAATAAAAAATAAAAAAAATAAATAAAAATAAATAAATAAATAAATAATAAATATGTTTTTCAATGATTTTGAAAAACTTTCTCACAAGTTCCCACGAGACTCAGGTATTATATGTGAAGTTCCTATCGATAACGAATTTTTTAAAAAATTTACGTGGTTATACAAATAGTACCCGAGTCTTGTGGATACTTGCGAGAAACTTTTCTGAAATCATACATTTCTTAATTATTTATATTTTATTGAGCTCTAGAAGCCACAGGCCATGTAATTTAAATATAAATATAATTTTTTAATTTTTGTGTGTGTACAATATAGTATAAATAGAGTATAATTTAATACAATTCTTAAAACTTCAATTTTTCAACAAGGGGGCTAACATTACATACGTGGTGAGTATTGGTGTTATCTAAAGCGTTCAATTTACTCAGGTGGAACTGTCTAATCGACTCGACTAGGATAAAAATTGCATTCTTTGAAACTACGATATACAAATTTCGTAAGGTACAATCTTACTGCAGTGAAAGAACAAAGTGGTACAAGACAGCTTGTTCATTTCTGATTCGATTCGAATAAATGCGTCTATCGAGTTTTCGTTTCAAAAAGCACATGGCACATTGCACACCGCATTTCAACGAAATTCTTAGTCTCGATGAGCGTGAGCTCGCAAAACTGAAAGAATTCAATGGTATACAGCGCAAACACGCAAATCAAGCACTCTTCAATTAACAATTTCGAACTCTAAATCGAACAATAAACTAATGAAGTAACAAACGCACCTACCGTTTCGCATCCCGGATCATTCGCGACGTCAAATCTATTCAATATGAAAATTTTTCATTACAGTGTCGTGATATGCGTTTTGTTTTATCGATGCGATCTCAACTCCCTCGTATTCTCCTACAGTTATAGTGTTATCGCATGTGTCACGTAGCTCTATAAAAACTCTAATGAAGTCGGCACGCATTTTGTTAGCGACTAGAGTCGAAGGTACTCCCATCGTGAAATTCACATTTCATCGAAGGCTCGATACAGTAAACACTCGAGAAATTATAATGACGATCGAAACAAAATATATCACTGAAATAGGTAGCGATAATAGTAATAAAGGTGGATGAAAATAATGCCGAAAACATGTAGAGAACATTCATAATTGATGCAAACATCGAAAATAAATATCGAAAACAAAAACCGAGGGGTGGGAGGGATAAAAAAATCTAGTTTTTCTTAAAAGAAAAAAAAACAGATTTCTGTGTATAAAAAACAAAGATGAGAATTCTTAGCGAGGCTTGATTCGATAGTGAGATTCGCTCCCGCACGATTTGATGATTGGTACTTTTCCCCTTTTGTCTTCAAATCCGAAATATTAAATTTATATCCGGACCTGTCCCCGTCTGCGCTACCCTCGCCGTCGCTGCTGGCGGAACTCGGTTGTCGGCCGCTACGTCCGCTAGCCGTGTCTTCCGGCAGGACCTCTTCGCTCCTATGTACCGTAAACGAGGACTTCCCCTTCTTGCCGAATCCTAGGCGCCGTTTTCTCCCTTCCTCGCCCACACATATACCGCCAACAATACGCACGTGGCACGTTATTTCATTGCTTACATTTTTTTTTAACAATCCTATCTCAACAATTCTCGTTATCCATCGACTGTGCTTACTACGCTATCAGAGGTCGTCTCGATTACAAAAATTGTCAATCTCAAAGCGAAACTGAACCTCTGGGTGATAACGAAGACTGCAGGTGGAGAAATTGAGAATAAAAAAAAAAGAGAGAAAAAAAAAGACGAGAACGTGTATCGAAGGCCTAGTCGTATTAGAAATGTTAAATTTTTGCGAGGCATCGATGCGATCGTTTTTGGTGTATTACCTGTCGCGGATAGTTGACTGGTGCTGTTGCTCTTCTTGCCCAAGCCTGCTTGGTACGTTGCTGCGCTACCGCCGCCGCTGCTGCTTCCACTTCCGCTTTTGCTGCCCGGCGAACTCTTCCGCGGCCTTCTCTGAGCTTCCTCGATGCACAAACTAACCGCCGTGTCGCTCAAGCTACCATCTGATATAAAAAATTGAATATTCAGTATGTATAAGAACATTAAACCTACACGAGAAAAAATTTTTGTTGAACCAATTAAATATACAATCCTAAATTGCCAGCATGATATTTTGTTAGAATAAAAATCTCTTGAATGAAAGATTAATTGGATGATTTAACAATTAAGTTAGACTGAACATCATTTCATCGAAATGTCTACTGTCTTTACAGTTTAGGAATGCATATATAATTAGTTCAACAAATATTTTTCTCAGTTTAGTATGAAAGAAGTATAGAGGAGTATTGAGTATGAAAGAAATGTTGAACCTCCGATTATTCAAATTATTGGTCGATAATCATACTACATATTACTTAAAATAATATATGATTTCAATTTCTTCGAAAAAATAGGAGTTAAGACATCAATGTTTTGACAAACTAACATACAAAGGGAAAACCCCGAAAATCAATCTCGCTAAGTATGTCTTGTGGTATTGATTGAAGGGGAAAAATGAAAAAATGGCGGAGGGATATAGCCCCAAAATAGATAGACATATGACATGACGGTGTAATTTTTCCCTTGCCAACATTGGGAACTTGTATACATGGACAGTTCGTTTCAAATTGAAATCATAAGAGAACTTTCTCATAATTTTAACTTTTTCCATTTTTTGTTTGTTTGCACATGGTAAAAAAAAATAGAATTTAACATGAAACGTTATCTATATGTATTTTGATTCATATTCATGTAGAAATTTAACATTTTGGTGTTCAATTTTTGGCATAAATAACGTGTTAGATTTTGTGTATAAAATTCTATAACCAAATAATAATGTAACATAATTATGTTAAAATATTAAACAATTAAAAATATTTTTCCTAAACAATGTTCATAAATTAGATTTAGTGTTGAATTAAAAATTGTGTATGTTAGATAATTAATACGAGCTTTGAATAACTTAATTTTTTCAACACATCTTTTTTTACCATGTACACAATCAAAGTATCTACAAAATCGGAGATTCAAAATTTGTAAAATCAATCTTAGACCGACCTATCTTCTCATCGGGCGGTACGTCCGCGTTGCTGAGACTCCTGGTGAACTGCCCCCGCTTGCCGTGATTGCCGTGATTGCCATGATTGCCGTGATCGCCGTGTCCGTTGTCCGTAACTTGATTCCTGAGGGTCTTGTCGTAGCTCGACGACTGACCGGCATAATCGGTGCTGCTCTCGGTAACGGAAAACGAGCGACGTTCGTTGTGCAGATTGGACAGTGGCGATGATGTTTTTCCATGTTGTCGTTGATGTTGTTCGTCATTATGATGATGACGTTGATGACGATTGTCATGATGATGGCCGTCGATTATGGAGTCCCGTCGATGATCGTTAGCAGTGTCGGAGGTAGCGGTTTGGGAATCAAATAGATCTGAATTAGCGTTACCGGGGCGGGGTGCAAGATTGCGGGTGCTACGTGGATCGCACGGGCCAAATCTGCAGTTCTCGCTGCACTGGCTCTCGCTCTCCATCGAGTACTCGAAGTACTCGAGCTTTTCGCTGATCGCCACGTTCCGCTTGCTGCTAGATTGCTGACGCTCCCTGTCGAATTCCATCGACTGCTTGCGACGATGCCGACGATCCAGCGAGCGGGACTGACGGCTCCCGCTCTCCGAGCCCATCAGTTCCAGCTCCCTCGCTTCCGGGCAGCTGCTGTTTCTCCTACAGTACCTACTGCGCCCCGAGGAGCTCGACTTACCTGCCCTCGAGGCCGACGTCGTAAGCGGGTACTCTCTGCTCGTCTTGCTACTCATACCGTCGTTCTCGTCGGACTCTAAACAAGCGCTCATTCTGTTCTCTATGTCCTCGAAATTTTTCTTTCTTCTCGTGTAATCGCTGCTCATAACGACGGTCTCCATCGAGCCGAATTCAGAGCTCGACTCGAGTTCCATCGACTCGACGGAGCCCCACTCTCTCGTCTCGGGGCAGCTCAAATTACGCCTGCGTCGATAATCGTCGCAACGATTGGGGTGCAGAATTGGCGTCGACTCGGCCCGCTCGAGGACGTTCCTGGGCTTCGAGAAGTCCTGAAATTCTCGCAGGTTCTCGTACTCGACGGCACCGAGGCTACCCGTACCGTAAACGTCGTCGCGATAGAAGGGCTCGCGGTCGTAAAGATTTCGCAGTTCGTCGATCGTTGAATAATCGTTGTCGTTGTTGGGGTCGGACAGGTCATTGTAATCGTCTCTGTAGGCTCCCGTGAAGCCATCGTCTTCGTCGTCCATGCGTATTCTGTCCCGGAAGATTCTCTTGGCGAATTTGTCGTCGTCGTTCGAGTCGTAGTAAGATTTGCTGCGATCCGCGATAGCTAGAATCTCGTCGGCGTAACTCTCGTCGCTGAGACGGAACGTTCTTTTGAGCTTTCTCCTCGCGGTACTTATGCTATCGTCGCTGAATATGTTGCTGATCGGTCTGTACTCGAAACTGTTAGCTCTCCGTTGGAGGGGCCTGGTCAGCGATCTCGTGTTATAATCGAAGCTTCGCGTTTTCGAAAACAGGGCCGGTCTGAAGGGCCGAAAGGAAAGATTATTGTCGTTGGCGATATTGCCAGCCGTCGTGTAGTATTCGTCGCTCGAGTTGGTACGGTAGGGCGAGAGTCGGTTGCGATTGTACTTGCTGATCAGCCGGTCGTTGAAATCGATCTCGAGGCAGTCCTCGACATAGATTTCCGGTATTCGATTACGGCTGGCTGGCGGAACTTCCGGTTTAAGCATGTAGGACTCGCAGACGCTGTATTCGCTCGTCTGCGGGCTATAGTACCTCAGCATGTTCTCGTCGACTGTATGTGAGCGGGTGAAGGGCGTACGCATCTTTTTGTACAATGAGCGAACAACTGCGGACTTGCTCCGTACGAGGGGATGCGATAGGGAATTGTGCTTGCTCGGGTGGTTATTGCTTTTGAGCTTGACGGGATTGTCGTTGTTGTTGGGGCAGTGACACTCGCTGCAGGGTACCCTAAGTCTGTGCCTGCGCCTATTGCGCCTAGGGGGTGGAGGTTGTGGGAATATGACACCGGGTATTAAAACGCTTTTAACTGTCGGTCTGCAAACAATGTTTTTCATAAAGAGTTTTAGCGTCGTGTGTCTCGTGGACGATTATCGTCGCGTCATTTTTTTTTTATTAGCCCATTCTTTCGTCATTTTTTTATTATTATCGAGAAACACGCGTGAGCGATCGATCGAACAAACTTTGGGTACCCATCATTAGTCGTTCGACCAACGCAACGCACTAATCCCTTATTAATTTTTAATTGTTAGAATGGGTTTGTGATTAAATGGACATTGATTGTGATTAGAGTGAATGACGGTGATAAGACTGATCGGATTCGGTTCGAAAAAACGTCTGACAATGTCCATTTAAATCAGAGATAGCAAAAAAACGATCATCAAGCCGCTTATCGTTAAATTTCATTCGAAAAATTATTATTATTATCGTCTCAATGAATACTCACATTAAGCCCTTCGAACTGCGCGGTCTCTCCGACTGAGTACTAAAGGCACTGCTTGGTACAGATGCTATACTTTCTATGTCCGAATCGCCGAGATCCGGACTGACATGACCTCTCTGAGATCTGTATATTCTCTGTGTGGCGTTGTGCGAAAACGACAACGACTCGTGACTCATAGATGGTAAATCCGAGTCTGAACGACCACTATAGTGTCTTTCCCAACCTGAAATTAGATTTCAAATTGGATATACGATTATTAAATTTTTATTCTGAGTAGATGTACAATTTGTGACCACTTTATTGTAAAAAAAAAGTTGCCTGTTGTACCAATAGTGGTCATTGTACTATTTTTATAAATTATCAAGTTGTCTGAATGACGTGTGAGTTAATATTATGATTTTTATATACAATTTTCAATAAATATCAATGATCTACAAGAGTCTTTTTTAAGATTCTTATTAACAATAATAAAACAATTTGTTACACTACACCTCTGGATATTTTTTCAATATTTATTGGAACTGTACTCTTAACGAGTATAATAAAATATTCTGAAAATCATAGAAATAAACTAAATCATGTCATAGTAAGAGTTAAATAATTGATATATCAATATAAATTATAAATATGATTATAAATGCAGTTAAATGCAGTTAAATATGATTATAATACAGTGGTCAAAAATGGTACATTTACCCTTATCATTTTACATTTTTCATTTTATCATTACAATATTTATACATACAAATAAAGATAACAAAGCTGGAGAAAAACTCACCTCCTGTACCAGTACTTCGATACATTATGTTCGTGGGTTTAGTTCGATGTCTCAATAATCTACCCCGCTCATCGAACTCGTGAGCGACGCGTTCGCGCAAAGCTACCGGTATCTGCGGCAATTGGCGTTTCTTCGGCGATCCTACGGGCGTTGCGGTGGCCGAGCGTGATCCAAATCTACGAGTAGTCAAATTACATTAAATACATGAACTTTCGAGTAACGAACACTAGAATTGTAGTTTTTTGTTGCAGTACTCTCAAAAATTATCCTTTCCACCTCGTCAACGATAAACTACTCGAGACATATAATACTTCGACAGTATACGAGCACAATCAGCTGACATTATAAAGCATGAAAAGAAATATTTATATCTACGTCGCAATTATAAACAAAACTGTACTTGGTATCGTCGTATTTGAATATCGAATAAAACAAATACACGCTGAAAATTTCAAAAGACAGTGAACGTCGATGCGGTGACATGAATCAATGAGATTTGAATCGACCATTAAAGTGACGTATGTAATATTCAATCGGAAGTAATACCTGACGTTGCCTGAAATATGATTCGACACAAAAAGTTTTTCAAATAAATCAAATTATGGGTAATGATTCAATTACATGCTCGGGAATGTTCAACATGCCTGCAGAGATAAAGATGGAGGATTCTTCTCATATTCGACTCTTCTCAATATTTTCATATACATATAGGCATTTACAAAAAGGCGGGAGAGAAAGAGAGAGAAAGAGAGAGAGAGAGAGAGAGAGAGAGAGAAAGAAAGAGAATATAGAGAAAGATATATATATATATATATATATATATATATATATATATATATATATATATACGACAAGAGAAACTGCGAGGAATCAAGGATATAAAAAAATTGAGAAAAAAAAATATTTAAGAAAATTTTGTCAACACAGATACGTAAATTACAGACAACACAACTTTGTCGTATCTAAATTACTTATTATACTAGTGCATCATTCAATATTTTCACAATTGAATAGTTTTTTTCTTCGTTCTTTCATTTCTCACCTAGTAGGTGCGTAAGCGTGCGAGTAAAATATAGATCTACGCTCAGGCGGTGATACCGAGCGATGGCCACTTGGACTTTGCGACCTTCCACGATAACGAACATTTGAAGAACTCATTGGAGCCGCGCTGTGAGAGCGGTGGCCCATCAAACTTTGATGCATTTCGTCCTAAAAATCGATTTCCATTCAATTTCACAAATCTTTTTCATTTACGAGTACATTTCAGCTTTTTTTTCGATTCATAATTGGAGATAGAATTTATTTTAAAGGGACGTTTCGTCAATGTGATAATATTATCTCTTTTACATACCTTTGGATATACCGGGTAACTAGAAATAGTAATTTCGCGAGAAATCATCGGTGCGGCTCGTTTGCGTCCTTGTATAGACATATCCCTTCGACTCCGATGTTCGCGATCGGAACAAACTTCCCTTTCCGCCGGTGGACTAGAATAATGGCTAATAATCCAGCATAAATTTCATTTTGTTTATTTTGTCCCATTAATTGTTTCACGTCTAACTTTCACATTTTTCGGAATAAAATCATAATAGTTTTTCCCTTCACTGTAAGGTTACTTGATATAAAAGAGGTCTAGACATTACTGTGTGAATTTACCACACTTATAGGTGTAGGAGGAACGTGTACATTAATGCAAAGCTCATTTAGCTAACCGACTTATGATAAATCTCATTTACGTCTATGGAATATATTCATTATAAAACAATAAATGTACATCGTATAAAGATATCACGTCATAAAATTCTTACTACCACTCGTCGACATTAATTCAATTCTCTTCCTCTCTTCTTCCCTACTCTAATTGTCTTAAATTTTCCTCTCTTTCTTTCTCATATACGCGCCGAACAACTCTGGTCGTTATAGATAGCAAACGCGAATGGCTAATCCGCTAATCAAGCCCACCGAGTGAAACGAGTCGATGCGCCGTGAATAATCGGACAAGTGATATAGCATGAAATTATATGATTCGGAATAGAAATGGTGTTAAAACCTTGTCTTGCGAGAATTGCATGCGTGCGATCATCGTTCGAAAAGAGATTGTAGGGATAAAAGTAAAAAGAAACCTTATTCGAATCGTAGTGAAAGTGAAAAAGGATGATAGATATGTATACCTTGAGGAACTACCAACACTACTGATGCTAGCACCGTCCGCAGTTCGTCTTTGATCTCTCGAAGCGTCGCAGTCGGTTATGTCGTACTCCGAAGTATCCGAGTCGCTTAATCGTGAAGTAGTAGACGGTGGACTGAGGTGACAATCAACGGGGGTCATTACCACACCGTCGAGTTCGGGATAACGTCTACAGCGAGAGGAATTTTTCCGATGAAAAATTCATCATCTTACATAAGGAGGAGAAAGGAGTACTGAACAAGTTAATCGTGTGAAATTTTACCCAAAGTGTCGACGGTCTTCGTGACCCGTTAACGGATACCACTCTGGCTCTTCGTCCAACGGACAAACGGCCAGATCTATCGCAACCTCGCCGAGGAAGTCGTTCGTGTCGTATCTTCCCACATCGTAGTCCCAAACGCAGATCTCGAGCGTTCTCTTCCCAAGCTCCGAGCTCTTAATTCCGTTGTACACGAACGTCTGGTTCCATCTTGGGTCGTTCGTATTTGCTATTGTTTTCGTTCGATTTTTTGTATTTTCGCTGAGAAAACAAAAGTTAATTAGAGACCAAGGAAAATCGCTCTCACTCAATTACTCAATCTCGAGTAAAAATTCTTAGTCTCCGATAATTTCTGGTAAGATTTAAATCAAAATAGAACAAGTAGTGAACATTCAGTGATTGAATTATTGGAGACGCAAAATTTTCGACACTCATTGTACGAGTTATAACTACTGTTTGATTTTATTTTTCTATTATGTGTAAATACCTCTTTTCGGGATGTAAAAATAGTTTGGCATACGGATTCCTAGGTTGGCCATTACTACGCGGTACAAGACCAGTCGCGCAGATCACAGTAACTATTAATTGAAGTGCAACTCTGTCGTATCCAAGCTTCACTTGGAGATTACCGCCGATGTTGGAATTTGACCCTTGTTTGTTGAAACGGGCGCGGTTTTGCCCATGAAAGTCGGGCGAGCCAGGCGATGTTACCAGTACAGATGGTTTTTTACGTCTTGCGTTGTATAAATCTACAAATAACATTGAATCTTTAGTATTGTGCGTGCTCCACTGATTCGTTAAATATCGCATCTTTTCTAAGTGACCGTGCATCCCGTAACGAAATAAGTCGTTAAAAATTTACAACACATTCAGTCCTTTAATCATATATACAGTCACAATTTATACATGCTCAACAAAAGCCTTGAGGAGTCACGCACGTTATTATCCATCACACTTACGATTATCTTCACCAATCGCACTAAAATTTAATCGATATGTATATCAGTATAAACTTTTTTTTTATTTTTTTTCTACAGGAATAGCAGTAAATTATAAAAGTCATAAAGTGACGAAAACGTGAATTGTTATTCATACTCGTGGGTTTCTTCGCACGTATCGTCATTTTCACTTCGATTCTCTTCTACCTGACACAACGACAAATTGCAGACATAATTAAATACATCGTGATTCGAGAGAAAAATTACACGAAATTAATAAAGCGTATGTTGTATCGGCGTTGAATCGGTTTTAGCAATTCTCTTCTATGCTCGTTGGAATTCTCTGAGATATCTTCGTGTTCCTTTTTTGGACAGTTTCTCTTCCCAGACTAACATTGACGTTATGAGTCACATTAAAATATTAAAAAGAAAGAAAATGTGATAGGAACAACAGTTCTGGGATAACATCACGTAAATAGTCACCTTTGTGATGCGGCTGCTGCGGACCGGATTTGCTTTTATGTTTTTGTTTCCACTGGTATTGCGTTATATTCCTCCTCGAAACAATTGCCGTACCTTGTACCGCCTCGGGAACCATCATGTCCATAACAATCCTCGACACTGTCGACGACAACAAGTTTTGTCAGAGGACTACCTTTTTCGTTGTATTTTCGAAATTCGAAATTCAACAAAATAAGGATTTGTTTCTTTAATAAACAGGAAGACGAGACAAAGGCATATCTCAAAGATATTTTCAATCGTTTTCGTATCGAATGTTCTCGACGTGCCGATCTGACGAGTACCAGAGGACGATACAGTGTACAACCGATGGATCTAGCTTTCTCGTATTGGCTCAGGTTTCGTTGTCGTGAAGATAGAAAATTTTTTTAGTTTGAAAAAAAAATAAAAAGAAAAACGCACACGCACGCACACACACAACTCACTTTTCTCGGATTCGTCTCGCTCGTCGCTAACGCACTCTGGCGTGCTTCGCTCCTCCTCGCTACTGCTGAAGCTTCGCTGTTGCTGAAGATTACCTTCCATGCATACATTCGCTTGGCTTCCTTGGGTTGGATGCAGCAAACGATCCTGATGAATACCGCGCGTGCCAGCTCCCGTTCCCGCGTTCATTCCACCCTCGATCGTCGTCTGCCCGTAACTCATTGGAATGTCCGAGTTTTGCTCCTGTGCGATCAATTATTTGTCAAATAACTTAGAATTGTGTAATCATAAACTTAAATATCGAAATTCGAAATTTTTCTCACCTGATAATATCCTCGTTGTCTCTGATAATTTTGTATCCGCATGAGACCGTCAATTTCACCTCGATACAAATTTGGATCGTCCTCAGGATAAGCAGATGGGTGTCGTGGCGTTTGCTGCATCGGATAGGAACCCACTACCACGTGAGGTACAGGTAAATTTCGGGCGTGAGAAGTGCTCATCATCTCCATTCCATTGTCATTGGACGACATTCGACGCGCCGATCCCTGAAGAGTCACAATATTCGCTCGAATAATCACTTTTTAATAAATACTCACTTTTACAAATAAAATGAGTAGGGTAACCAGATCAATAAATAGACGAGTCAATTTGTAGATAAACAGCATGACTAATTAGTAGACACAGTAAAATGTTGTTCTTTATAGTAAAAGATTTTTTAAATTTATACTTTTATAAATGTATAATAATTGAAAAATGTCTTTTTGTTGAATTGGTTACCCTGCTTCGATTTTCATTTTTCGAATAAATAAACCTTTGGATAAATCACTGTTTGCATTTGTTAACAAAACTGGTTCAACAATGGTTGTTCAACACTGATTAAATCTAAAGAAATCTCTTGTAGGAAAAACTTGAATCTTAGAATATCTTCAATAATCTCTTGGGATATCGACATCTTTCTTTGTACGGATTAATTAAATTCTAAAAGGCTTGTAGAGTTAACCTGCTCTTGTTGAGAATATTGTCTTCTTAGTAAACTCCCGCTCCTCTGCACGAGCGGCACGTTCTCCTTTTCTGCCGCGCTGTGCGCCCTCTCCAGTTTTGGCCTTTTGTCTTGAGTTTGGTCCACGAGTCCTGGCGAATATATACCGTGCATATCTTCTTGCATACGTTGCAATACCGCGCTATCCGTGCCGCTCAAACATCCACTCTGCGACATCCACTGACCGGTCTTCGATAACAGCTCTTGTTTTTTGCGACACAGAATGCACGTCCAGATAGTCTAAAATGAGCGTTCATTAGCGCGAATCGTGACACTTACATTATAATACATTTTATAAATAATAAACAACATTGAACATTTTAAATGTAATGAATTACATTTATTACCTTATTAGATCTCAAGGTAACCTTTCCACTGCAACGAGCGCAACATCGTATGTTACAATAATTGCAGGTATGACCTATCCCATCTGCAAACTTGGTCTTCAAACAAACGTGACACGTGGCGTTCAACTCGACACCCGCTTTTTTGTAATTAGCCGACAATGCGCGTATCGAAGCTTCTAGTGTCTGTACCTCATCTTGTTTTTGCCTGAAAGAACAAGAGTCGTGAAAAAGTTGCAGAGAGAACGCAATAAAAAAAATAATAATTATAACAATAATTTTCTTATTTTACATGATTATTTTATGATCCTGCTCCTCCAACTGCTTGTGGCGCATCATGACGTTCTCAATTATGCGTTTCTCAGCAGGCGTGAGGTGTGACATGTCTGCGTTGAACGGGGTGTCAGCCATTGTAAAGATTGCAAATATGTGTCCAACGCAACTTTAATTCTTCTCGCGCTATATCAAAAATTCTACTATCTTTGCAACTACGCCGGGTCACCTGAATCTTTCTAAATACATTTTTCGCAGTCGAAAATAATTTTTTCAAGTATTCGAACTTTTTTTTTCTTTTCAATTAATTGTAGTTCATTGACTGAAAACAAATATATTTTATACCACCGACTTCATAATATCCCACACACAATATATGCAACCGGATGTTAGCAATCGACTTTTTTACGGTTATATTTGATGGAATACATTTTATTTTATTCCAGATGAGAATCAGCGAGCGAAAAATCTTGTTTCATTTAATCGATATTAGGAATAATTTACCTTGGCGCGACAGTGCTCGATCTAACTAATTTTTATCGCAATAGTGTCACTCGCTGCATAGAAACACCAGAAGTAACCGTGGATCCTATTAATGTTATTCTCGTCGTCTTCCTCTTCGTCTTCCTTCTCCACGTTTTGTTTATTATTGGCGTCTCTCGTTGTGCATTTTCTACCCACAACATTCGTACCACAAACCATGTTTTCACAAATTCGGTAGGTGTTCTCTCATTCTTTCTTCTTTTCGTAGCCGTACACATTCAAATTCAACGGTTACTACCAACATCGGGAATCGAACTACTTCCTTTTTTCTTCTCTTCAGCACCGATTTATTTCACTTATCCAATCCGATTTGGAGTTTGCGACAATGGTAACTATTTTTCCTAAATTCGTTAAAATGATTTTGCGTCAGTATAACTTTTTAAAATTAATACGAATATCTGTATATATAGATACATAGATATATGTATGCATATATAATACTATATATATATATTTATTCCGAATAGTTTCCCATCTATGTTTCGTGTGTCTGACATTTAATCGTGACTATAGATTGCGAGTGAAAAAATAAATTGTGTCGAGATTTCGTTCGAATTAAAACGGAAAATTAAGGATGCGTGATATTTCATTGCCTATTTTTACATGTAGGGCATATCCCATATGTTATCTCTACGCATTCAACCCTCATTCGGTTTATTTTTTCTCGATATAATTATTGATTTTATTTTACCAACACAATCTTATCGCCATTGAATACGTACGAGGAATCGCATTAAAAAGAAAAAACAGCGTTTTATTTACTCATAAAAATATGTACGGAGAATAACTAATCGAATGATGTTTGTACGAAAATTTCGAAGAAATTCACCGGACGCGTTATTTAACGAGAAGAACGAAAACAAATCTCCTTAAAAAGTAACCTTTCCGATGAACGTCGGGACCGAACGACACATCGATATAAAAAAATCTTCGTTCGCCACGTTATACCACACCGAGACCGAATATCGAAAGTGAAAATGTACGCGATTATTCGGACAACGTCGAACGAATATCAGCGACCAAACGCGAAAACAATTTTACATCAACAGTCGTTATTCCGATTCTGATAATCGAATACCCTATATGTAATGGACTTGAAATTGAGTAAAACGTTCACCCATCGTGTCGAGGATTTCACTACGATTGCGCTAATCGTCCCTTCGCGTTGCACCTAAAAATCCTCTCCTCCTACTTACTTATCTCACAACCGAATTCAATTTTCACTTATTCAATTCTACTCGCGCAACTGATTTTCCACTTTTCACGAATACATCGGCTCAGTTCGAACGTTTTGTTTCACCATGTCACTGACATTCACCGAGGGACGAAATCGTTCGTACAAATTCAACATAGACGGATTGATTTTCCCAGGCGTGTTAGTTGATACCATCGATCTCAACGTACTCACTTTTTTGCGAAAACCGAACGAAATCGGGAGAGAGAAACGTATCGCTAAACTATTCTGTTGTATCGTCGAACGGAACAAGCGGAGATCTTAAAACACTCGGAAAAGAGGTGCCAATCATGGGAGTTGACCTATGCTGCATTTGTACAGCGCACGCATGTACATACATACAAAAGCACATACACATAAGCTGACACAGAGTCGAGGGATTTCCATCCCTCCTATCGCGACCACTACATTGCTATTAGCGAGTCTCGTGCTACGATTTTCGGCTCACAAGTGCACAAAGACTATCTTCCGATCGACAAAACAGCTGAGAACACACGTAAACATGATGTATGCTGGATAAATTGTTTAACTACCTTCGCTCGAAAGTCCTTAACCATAGAAAATATACATTTTTGTAGAAAAAACAAGCCTAGTCGAAATGATCCTTTTTATTGATACTTCCTCGTCGGATTCATGGATTCATTCACTACGTTCTTAATAAATAATAGAATGCGGCGTAGGTACGAACCAATGGCACCCGAGGAGCCGAGTTTACGTCACGATGAGCATAACGTTTTATTGATCGAATCTTCGTTCAATAAGGGTAGGCAGGGGTGAGGCGGCACCTGTATTCGCAAGCGCCACACACTCGAAAAGCCGCGCTTTTCCAAAATAAAACGTTTATTTTTCGTTTTATTTTACTTTCAGTTTTATTTTATTTTTTTTCGTTTTTGTGTCCTTTTTTTACATTTTTCATTTTACAAAACAAATACCGATAAAGCCACGCTTGTAACAATGACAATGATTTCATACAAGTTATAAATGTCGAATTGTCTCCAACATTGATTTTCCTGCTTAGCAAGTTCAGGCAACATTTTAAAATAATAACTATCATAACAAATTTGTATATCAAAAATTCAAATTAATTACGTAGAAAACGTCATACAAAGTGAATCAATAGATACGTGTATAAATCATCAATGCGATAATTACAATTTAATGCAAAACCGATCTAATTATTAATCTAACTATAGCCCTTTGAAACTAACGAACTTTCACTAGCGCAACGGAAAAAGTGTTTCAATCTAATTTTTGATCGTTCGGTACATTACACGTCATAATTTTGTTTCGTCTAATCTCTCAAATTGTGCAAAGTTCGAAAGTTGGACGGGAAATTTTTTGGCACGTGATGGTCCTTCCAGATCACTGACAAGCATTCCCTAATAACTTGTCTCTGTCATAAATCAGATGAAAACTAAAATTTTAGAGTTGTTCCACAATGTCATGATTGTTTTTGTACGACGATTGTTTAATACTCTCCTTTTGCGAATGTTTTGTTCTCTGCAACTCTTTAGCAAAGTATAATATAGTTTTCTTTAAACCTACTGCCAGTGGGACTTTTGGTTCCCAGTTTAAATACTGTTTAGCGCGAGTAATGTTCGGGCGTCTTCTTTGAGGATCGTCTTCAACGGCAGCTAGTTCGACTATTTTACTGGTTCCTCCAACCAATTCTTTTATCATACGTGCAAAATCTGTTGGAATATTGTAATAAAATTTAGTCCAAAATGTTACATGTCATACTGAGTTTCTATTTTACCTTCTATCGTATGTTCTACAGGATTTCCTATATTGACGGGTAACGTGTAATTCGAAGCCATCAAAGCGACTAAACCATCGACTAAATCCGTCACGTACTGAAACGATCTTGTTTGTTTACCGTTTCCGTAGATCGTGATTGAGTCATTTTGTAGCGCTTGTAGAATAAAATTCGATACGACACGTCCATCGCTCATATGCATGCGGGGTCCAAAGGTGTTAAATATACGCGCCACGCGTACTGATACGCCTTCTTGCCTCATGTAGGCATAACTCAATGTTTCTGCTACTCTTTTTCCTTCATCGTAGCAAGCCCGTGGACCTATTGGGTTAACATGACCCCAATAAGTCTCACTTTGCGGATGTTCAATTGGATCACCATAAATTTCTGATGTACTAGCTATAAGAACTCGTGCGCCAACTCGTTTTGCTAAACCTGTAGAATATATTTTATAAAATTCAGATTAGAATTATTTTATTATAAAGACACTAGAATAAAAACTATGTATACAATACATACCAAGCATGTTAATCGTACCCAGAGTATTCGTTTTTATTGTTTTTACTGGATTTAACATGTAATGAGGTGGACTAGCTGGACTCGCAAGATGATATATTTCATCTACTTCTAAATAGAGAGGTCTCACAATGTCATGATGAACTAGTTCAAAATTTTCATGACCAACCCAGTGTTCGACATTGCGTTTTCTGCCAGTGAAGAAATTGTCAACAACAATAACTTCATGACCTGCTAACATTAATCGGTCGACTAAATGAGAACCAACAAAACCAGCACCACCTGTTACTAATATTCTTTTTCGATTTTTGTAATTTAGGAACTTCACAGTAGGAAAATCTTTTGGTATCCTATTTTCAAAAATTCTAGATTCGACATATCGAAGTTTATTTTCTAATTCTTGGATGCGGTTCCTAGCTTCCTGTAGATCTTTGACATTAGCGTATAAATTATGATCTTCAACTTTAACATTTTTAAACTCATTAGTATCCATTGAACTTTTATATTTTGGATGAAGCTTTACATGAGCAAACGACTCTTCTCCATCTGTATGAATTAAAGTTTTGTATAAACCAAGTACCACTGAAATAACAAATAGTTCATAGTTAATATTGATTTTTCTAAATATGCCAATTAAATCATATATAATATGTATAAAATTAGAACATTGCATCTGAGAATGTAATTATATTTATTATTAGAATGTAAGATAAATGTATATAGAATACATAGAAGTTTAAAAATAATTTTGAAAAAGTATTTTTCACAAAAAATAATTATTAGGATAAATATTATAATCATAGAATTTTACATTCAACTCTAATATAATCGTAGAAGATTATCGAAGAAAATAATAAATGTTATATCAAAATTACTCACCAAGTGTAACACAAATCACAGATATAACAAATTGTTTCATCTTACGTTGAATGACGACCATTCTTTCGTACAACGCATGTCTCTCATGTGTCGTCTATGGGCAAATTCTTTCACAGAATAACAACAAAAGCGGTACGTAACAGATCATTTTTCACGACATGCAGTTAACGAACATAACCTCTTGAATTAAGTTGTGAAAATGCGAGTGACGCATAGGCACGAGCCAGTTCGCTCTGGTCTAGTGCAAAAAAGAGCGGCTATGATTGTCAATTAATGAAAATCTATTTTTTAATAGGCAGTTACTGCATAGCTATTATATTTAACTACCCTAATAAATAACGATAAAAAGTATAGAATTGGAAATTAAACTCTGTATTATTTACAAATGACTTAAAGATTTATTAATACAATTATTGATGGCACAAGAATAAAAATCTTAATAAAAATTTGTACATAATAAAAAAGTGAATGAATTTGACTTAAATATTGCAATGACAATTTTCATATGGCTTTTCATATAAATTTGAAACACTTTTGTTTGTCATGGGGTATTCTTGTCTTAAATAATATTGAATCTGCCCTGTATTGAGTATTTAGTAATGGCATATACCCAAACACCTATAAAATAGAATTATTAATATAGCTTATTAAATTTTTTTAGAATAGAATATGAAAAATTAGTTCTCACTTGGGAAAAGAAATTTATACACTTGTGTCTTTCTTGAAAATGAGTGTCATCTTCTGAAAGAGATACTGGACAGCCAGGACATCTGAATGTCCAACGTGATGTGACCTAAGGAGAATGTGGTCATTTTTAATATGTCTACCTGAATTTATATGAATCTACAAATTACCTTTACTGGGGGTTTTCTGGTAATATGCGATACTAAAAAATTCATCGCAATATCTTCACAATTCATATATTCATCCACTTTATCTCTTATTGCCTGTGGCAACCAGTATGTATATAAAAATGTATAATGTTTGTGAATGAAAGCAGCACCTGTAAGAACCATGGATAATTCACAAGAATAATTCGAATTATAATTCCAGGCATTGAAGAAATTCTGATCCCATGAATGAAATCGGCCAGGAAAACCAACAACACGATCGCGATGTTCTCTCCACACCCTGGAAAATTTATAGAATTACGATCATTTGAAAAAATAAATGATCCTAAAACTTACCGAAATCCAAACATAATTTCATCGTGTCTCAAATGAGCATCATCATCGATGGACAAAACGGCTTCAGTTTCTATGGCATCAAATGGCAGAAATCTATTATTTAAACTATTTCGTGGTACTTTTATTACCTGTAAAAATTACTCTTTTATAATTATCTTTCTATCTAGGATTTGTATTAATTAAATTAAATTATGAACTCACATGTATTGGTACTCCAATTTCTGGCCATTTTAAATCCTCTACAGGAGGTTTTGGACTATTCCACACAACAAGAACTTTGTTTAAATACGGCAATCCATAAAGTCGTGCCAACGAATTTATTAAAACCTGTTCTCTTTCATAAGTTAACATAACAATTGTAAATTGTTCACGAGGGTAATTACCCCCTAGAGATTCACTAAACTCTTTACCTGCACCGCCGGCTCCTTTGCCGATAGGCCTGAAACCCACCTCAGAACCTAAGAATGATTGACATTACTTTTCTTTTGTTCCAGTTCACTTAAAAAATTATTTATATTTTTTAAAATTTTGTGTAATAATGAGAAAATTACCAAGAAATTTTGCATCGCTTGGTAAAACGGTATCGCTGACCAATTGAGGATATAAATTGAATGGATCGACCCAATCGTTCCAAATTTCACGGCCTTGAACCAGCATAGCTGTGTAATTTCTTTTAAAAGCCGGAGAAGGATATGGTTGTTCTAAAGGACCCAAATTCTCTTCAGCTTCCGTCTCTGATATAACAGCGTCCGATTTTAAAGGCTACAAAAAAAATATAATATTCAGAGAGAGTATCAAATCAAACATCATATTAAACTATATTTATTATTTACCACAAAACTTTCGTTAAAAACACTTGAACTAGCTGTTTGAGGTACTGGCAGTGGTGGAATACCAAGCCTGTCTCTGATAACAGCAATTATAGTATCTACTGTGTTTTGGGCAGTACTCAAATAACGTTCCCATAATAATCTACCTTGTCTGCGCATTGATAGAAGATCATTGTCTGGTACGGCTCGTAACAAGAAATGCATTTCCGTTACTCTTGCCTATAAAATAAAAATAGCGTCATTGCGAAAATTCAAACAAATTTTTTATATAGATCATTAATGACTATAATCGATTATTACCTTAGGTAAGAAAATTGCAGCACGACGCCAAATAATAACTTCATGATAACTAAGCTGAATTTGATCGCCACCTAAAATAACCGGAATGGCACCAGACTTCAAAGCTTCGTACAATCGTGCTTGCATTGATGAAGTAGTTAAGAATGTGTTATTGCTAGGCGCGAGTATTAGAGCAAATGACGATTCCCGCAAAATAGCTTTTCGTGACGAATCTGTACCGCAGAGCGACCAATCTTGCATTTCTGTCATTTTCTTCTCTTCCGATGCCGGTATACATTCGAATTGAATGAAAAACTTATCTAAAGAAATTTCATTACTCATATCTCGCAAATGTTGTACAATAAAAATATCCAAACTATCTTCATCCACTAATGTTTTATCTGCATCAAGATCGGAATCATCCGTTCGTCGGGTTGTGAGCAAATTTCTCTTGCTCCTCATTTCGCCTTGGAAGGATAATAAATACTTCCTTCGTGCGGGCAACATTGGAGCACACTCTTGCCAAACATCTCCACCTGGTGGACCAAGAATTGGCGGTATTATGACGTCGAAACCATCGCGGAATTGCTTTCTGTAAAACGTAGATTGCACTATCATCGCACGTCCTGTATCGATTCCATGAAACGCGTTACCAGATTCCGCGAGTAAATTTCTACGCGCGAGATTCAATAATATATGATTTCTACCATCTCCACCCCAGTATGGTAAGGAGTGTAATTTTTTTATGTCTATTATTCTAGAGTTTTCTGTATTTTCATTCCGCGAAGGGAGAGCTTCTCCCACAAGAATTACATACACACACGCTTCATTTGGATTTGTTGTAAGGTGAGCGTTATATCCTGTAATTGAAAAATACAATTTGTAATCATTTTCATGATTGAGATCAGCTGACAATCACTAACCTAATGTTTGTTTGATGGTGGTTTTTAAGAACCCATCTACCTCCCATTCGCTATTTGTTACTGAATATTGATCAGGATCGTACAAATAAACAGGAAATCCACTTGTTAATGCACATCTACTATGATCGAAACAGTTGTACATCCCACATGTTGATGCTTCTGTATTAGGCAATTTTTCAGGAATTGAATTTATTAATATCCTTTTTGGAGGTGCCAACTCTGGAGTATTTTTTTCTACAGCCTCCCTTTGAGCTACTTTAGCTTGTTCAAGACTGACTTTTAATCTATCAAGATCTGTTTGTTGATGTAACAATTCTTGTTTCAATTCATCAATTTTCTGATTGTAATTACTAACTTCGATTTGCAGTCTTTGTCTCTTAGCTTCAAGATCCCTTAATTCATTACTTACAGATACTTTAATACGTAACATTTCCTCTATCCTAGATTTTAAATCAATAGCTTTCAAAGATGTAAAATCTTCCAAAACTTCTAATTTTGATCTAGATCTATGTATATCCATATTTGTTGAATCAGATTCTACCTAAAATATTGATCAACAATGAAATATTATTATTTGTAGCTGCAAGGAAATTTAAATAAAACAATGAATATACCTTCGATAAATAGTAATGGGTGCAAAGAGGAACAATAAATAGCATAATGGATACTAAAATTATTATTCTTGTCATCTTGCTATGACTCCAGTGACACATATCACGAGCCGTATCAGAATAATTAAAGAACGGAAGAGCTCCCAATTTATTAATTGCCATGATGAAAAATAAGTTTCACGAAATGATTACTATTGGCGAAAAATGATTGCAAATTCTAACCTCACATTTTCGATATATCGTAAAATTATATACACATGTTAAATCACCAGATGTTTACAAAAGTACATTAACTGATGTAGAGTCATGCTAACCATTTTCGAAATGCGTTAATCAACATTCATAACCGTACTTTATAATCAGTGTCAAAGGCTGGAGGTTGCAAAGCGCCGTAAACCAAAACGCTATATGTAGTAATTGTCAATCGTGAATTCGCCACAGGAGACACAAGAGGCAGCACCAAATGTTTTCGTCATTAACATCAACAAGAGAGCATGGCGTAATTTTATGTCACGATAAATCATTATTTTTGATCATATAATTGAAAAAATTTGGTGGACATGATAATAAACGAGAGTATATTTTACATTTTCGCTTATTGTTTTGTTACAATTCATGGTGACAATAAGAAAAACCATAGTATTTTCGTGCCGACTCATAAGTGGCAAGTTGTTAAAAAAGGTAATGTTATAAAATCTTTCATACATATTGAAAAATATTTAATTCAATTAATATTAAATATTTACTTTATATACTTTTTATAGCAAATTGCACCTAATTTTTCAGGTTAAGAAAAATAATTTGACATTTAGTTGACATGTTGGCATATGTATCAAATTTTATAGATATTTTAAGAATAATATGAGCTAAATTTTTTTAACTTTTAAAATAACTTAAAAATTCGATCATTTTATTGATTTTTGTTAGAAATTGCCACAATTGTAGCTAATTGTGTAATTATATGAAAATAGGACAACCAATACCAGCTGGGTTACACATCAGACACAATTTTGAAACCAAAATTACAGAAGCTAAATTGATGAATGAAGATGAGGTTGATGACAAAATATCAAACACAAAATCATTAACACTTGTACCAGAAGAAACTTCCAATGAAAACAATGATAAAAATAAAGATTCTTTCAATTCAAATAATGAAATAAAAATTTCTAAGGTATCAGTATCTATTATGAAAACTATTACATTCTTTGTGTAACAAATTAAAAAATATAATATTTTTAGGAAACTTTCAAAAAGCCTAAGCCAGAAAAAACTAAGAGAAAACTAGAATTTGTAGATAGAGAAAAAGAGTCTCTAAAAAATTATATTGATAGGTTTAATTTGTATAAAGATTCTCTCGCAGCCGGAACATTATCTACACCAGAGGTAATGGAAATTTTAGACATATTGAACAATCTAGAAGATTCAGTTCATCACATAGACAATGCTCAAATATTTACAAATATGATGGGGTATGTACGGAATATGGTTTAAATTTATGGCATATTTTCTGAACAATATTTAATCATTTTTTTTTAAACAGCATGTCTGAAATTATATATCCTTGTCTCAATACATCAAATAGTAAAATTGCTGCAGAATCTTTAAAATTACTGGGAACTGCAGCTCAGTCAAATCCAAAAGTGCAATCTAAAGCATTAGAAATGGATTTTATTAGGAAATTATTACGTACTGTGACAATGTATAATGAACCAAAAGTAGCAAATAGAGCAATTTTTGCTATTGGAGCATTAATACGGAATTTTCCACCAGCGCAAAAAGCATTTGCGGATCACGGTGGCATTGAAGTTTTTGGAAAAATTCTTATCGAAGGTCCGTTGCAATTAAAAATGAGAGTAATGATATTGATTGACGATTTGATAATGGAAAGGCAAGATACGAGTAATACGAATAATACCGAATCGGATTTCGAGGAAAAGTTGGTAGCGCATAAATATTGCACCCGTTTTGGGGATTTAGTGGTTAAAACGTTCACAGAAGAAATCACGCGCGAATTAGGCGATGAAAATTACGATTTTCTTAAACTCATTTGCGATTGTATCAAGACTGTCAGTACCATATGTAAATCAGAATTTGAACACAATGAACGTATGTTGTTAGCGATAAATGAATTATTGAATTTTCATACGGATGGTAATGTTCCTGACGATTACATAAAATCGGCTGTAGAGCAAATTCGATCGACTATCTTCGATGTATCACACGACGAATTGTAGTTTGATTCAAGGTGGAAAATAAATGAAAAACTGTTTGTTAGCTAAAATTCGTGTATAATTATTTTCAAAAAGAATAACATGATAAAAGAATTATGAAAAATTTTATACGCTTGTTCTTGCGAGCATTTTTACGTTTCGGAATCTCTATTCTTAATACTATGGAGAAACGAGGAATACCTGAGAGAATGTAGTCTTTTTTTTATTACCCTAGTTTTCGTCATACATGTATATAAATGCAATGTTAATATAAAACATAAAATGTTAATTTAAATATATGTAATGTAAAAATAACGTCAACGTTATAAGCAAGTCGTGTAATAATTTTCTTATTCCTTGTTTCGTAATCCTCTTTTTTTACGAATTGTTCGTTATTTACAATTTATAAACAACTAACTTTAATCAGCTTTACGTGGTTTGCGTTTGCGTACGTTTGGACTACTAGAATCTTTTTTGGCAACAGTTTCTTCAGATTCATCTGGTTCACCAGACTCTGAATTGCCATCTTCATCAACTAAATCATCTTTGACATTCTTAACAAATTCTTCATCAGCATTGATCTTCTCTTTAATTTCATCATCTAAATTTTCTGTAGATCTTTTGTCATGATAGTGAGCAGCTTTTGGTGGATAAATAAAATCAATTAAACACACAATTATCTGAAATAATTATAAATAAAATTAGCATTTGTTGTGATTTGAAAAACAAATTGGATTACTTGAACAAATCACTCACCAATCCCAGAATAGCTCCCAGTATAATTGTGGCAACTGCAAATATGACATAGCTTCCCCAAGTAGGTAATCCGAAATCTTCCATGAGTTTATTGTGTACACCCTAAAAAAAGAAATATAATATTAAGCAAAATTATCATACATTTAAGAGAATCTAAAACTTTAAAAAATTTACTCGTAAAACTTGGGCCATTTTGAAGAACTGGCTAATGATAGACATTTGAATTGATGTTGGGCTCTTCCAGCTGGGAATTGGCTCAACTTTCTTCCATGTTTTCTCTACCACAAAATCAATTAGAGAATTTGCATCTCTTGGACTCTTATACTGTCTAAATATTCCATCCTTCACACTAAAAGAAAGTTTTTATTAAAAAATGCAAGAAAAATATTTTTAATTAAAAAAATTAATAACTTACTGATAGATTGTAGGTAAAGCGGTAACCATGAATCTACCACTCAGGCCTGGTGAATCCGTGACATCTACTTTGCCAACATTAATTCTCAATTCATGCTTTCTCGAGGCCAATTGTTCCCAAATTGGTTCTAGGGCTTTGCAGGCAGGACACCATGGGGCATAACTATGTACATAATATAATAATTAATTTCAACTAAGAATATTTATATAGAAAAATTTTCCAATACATTAATATGAAATGAATAAACAATAAAACAGTTGAAAATTAATAAAAATAATATATTCTCAAGCGATATTTGAAAGATAAATAAATAATAATAATAAAAGTAATATATGGTTCATATAGAATTATTTCCGTATAAACGGTTCATTTTTCGTGAAAATTTATCGGTAAAAAAAGAAAATAACATAACCAGAAAATTGGACGTACAATTCTACCATCCAGTCGCCGGTTAGTATCCGATCCCAATTATCCTCATTTAGGCGCTCAACGAAACTTTTTCCGTTTAAACGTTGGGCACTAGCAAAGAAAGCTAATAGCAATAATAATGCTAAACGCGAAACGGAAAATATTTCGTGAAATATCATCTTGATTCTGGGATGTAAACTACACGCTTGTACACATCATACAGCGTATCCACCAACTCAGAGGGGCAGAGTAAAGTTGCACTGCGCATGCGTCGTTTTTTTTCATCGTGTACCGAGTATCGATACATGCAGTCGATTATCGAAGTTATTTTCAATAACAATCGAATGAAGTAACCAATCACTTTGCAGTTCGTGAAATGTGTAGAGATGATTGTTTTGTGATTTTTAACAAGATTGTGTGTAATGTGATATTTGTGACAGTTGGGGACGTAAATAATTTGTTATCGGCAAAGGAAGAATAAAGGAATATTCTGAGGAAAGTATAAAAAATGAGCCAAGAAAATATTATTGACTTTAATGATTTGGGTAAATATATATTTTTATTAATAATAAATTATTCTTTTCTTTTATATTTATAATACAATAATTTACGGAGAAAAACGCATTCTTATTGTACAATGACATATGTAGTGAGATAAATTTCATTACCTGTCATTTCTGAAAAATTCAACTGATTAATTTGGCAGATCCAGATGTTCAAGAATTAGTAAAAGAGAGTATATCAGTGATGGAATATGCCTACGTTCCTTATAGTAACTTCAAAGTTGGTGCTGCAATCAGATGTGCAGATGACAGCATTTCTAAAGGGTGTAACGTAGAAAACTCATCTTATCCAGTTGGCATATGTGCCGAGAGAGCTGGCATTGCTAAAGCTATTTCAGAAGGCAAACAAAAATTCAAAGCAATTAGCGTTTCAGCTAATCAGATAAATGGCAACTTCACTTCCCCCTGTGGAATGTGTCGCCAGGCACTGTCAGAATTCGGTAACATGCCAGTGTATTTGGCTGAACCAAGTATGAAATACGTACTAAGGACATCTGTACAAGAGCTACTTCCATTATCCTTTAAAATGAATACCGACCCATGAATTTTAACGTTAATCAAGGAAAAATATAAAATGACAGAGATTACTGAAGAATACTGCAACAAAAATCAAATGTTTCTTTATATCAATTTATATAAAAAAAAATGAAAAAAATGAAAATTGAATGCAAAAATCATTTCTATAATTGTAATATAAAAATTTTCATATTTTAGACTTTAAGTTTAATGCTAAATATATTGAAAAATCAAAAATTGTTACACTCTTTCTCAAAACTTTTCCCTTTATCTTTCACCGTAGCGTTTATAACGAGTCCAAGGTCCGCAGCGATACTTCCTATATATATACTTTCTATTCGTCTCGTGGCGAACTGTTGAGACTGTCAGTCCGATCCATCTAATCGGTCTCTTTAGATAGCGTCGGATTGTCGCTAAGAGCAGACTCGAGTTTTTGATTTCCTGCATGAGCACTTGAAGTACATCCGGCATAATGGGAGGTCGTCACGGAAAGCACACGATAACTGCGGTTTCGAGATGTAAAACGGAAACCAAAGGACGAAGAGATATAAGGACTACGACGGGAAGAGAAACAGGTGCGCGCGAATTTACTATATATATTCTGTCATTTCAAACGAGTGAATGGATTTTGCAATATAGTATGCGTTACCGACGTAACTGTACAATATAAGTAAAGCTGCTATCTTCACTGCGGAATCTCACGTAAACGCAATCGAGATGTCAGGTGGAGATAACAGTTTAAATTTTACTTCACAGGAATAAATAAATTTGTGTAAACATTGACTCGTTGTTACAGATGCACAGAACGAACAGGATTACGTGGAGGGTGTGGTGTGTCATAAGAATGACGTCGAGGAGAATCGAATGTCCTTGTTCCCGTTGGGTAGCGCAGGTGGGAAGGTATTAGTAGTCAAGCAGAAAGGCGAACTTTACGCATTGGGACCAAAATGCACACACCTCGGGGCCTTTTTGAACAACGGTGCACTCGGCGAAGGACGTATAAGATGTCCTTGGCACGGTGCTTGTTTCAATATAAAAACTGGCGATATCGAAGACTATCCTGGGTTAGACTCTCTGCCATGTCACAAGGTACACCAAAAAAATAGCTGCCAGTTTTCATTTTTGCAAAATATTTATTTGTTCTAATTCATCTTACCTTTCCCTCTCAATATTTTTTTTTAATATAGGTTACAATAAACGAGAACGATGAAGTTGTCGTCAAGGCTAAACGCACAGAGCTAGAAAGCAACAAACGTATGAAAGAAATGTGTCCGTACGACAAAAAAAATTCCCAAACTGTAGTAATCGTCGGAGGTGGTCCAGCCGGGGCCACTTGCGCGGAATCGTTACGGCAGGAGAATTTCACGGGGAGGATCGTTATGGTCTGTAAAGAAAGAGCCTTGCCTTACGACAGAACCAAAGTGTCGAAACAAATGGACATGGATATCGAGAGGCATTTATTGCGACCCAGTGTTTTTTACGACGATAACAATATCGAAGTGAAACTTGGAGCGGAAGCAACAAGTAAGTTCGATTGCGAAATAGTACCAAATTTTAAAAAAATCAATGAACGAATTCTTAAGGTTTGGACATCAACGCGAGAGTACTTACACTGATTACCAAAGAGAGAATTAGCTATGATAAATTATTTATTTGCACCGGAAGCAAGCCCTTCATGCCTAATATACCAGGAATTGACACCGTTTCGAATGTTTTTGGCGTTCGAGATTACACGGACGCGGCTAGCATCCGAGCCGAATTATCGAAGGATAAACATGTCGTGATCCTTGGATCGAGTTTTATAGGATTAGAAGCTGCGACTTATTGTGTAGATAAAAGCGCATCTGTGACTATAATAGGACGCGACAACTTACCTTTACGAAATGTCTTCGGTGAAGATATCGGTCGTAAAGTCAAGGAAGAATTTGAAGCGAAAGGTACGAAAATTACGAAAAATAAATGCTAAAATTAAACATGTTTTATTCTTTGTTAGGCGTCAAATTCATGATGGATAACAGTATTGTTAAGTTCGAACCAAAAAAAGGGGAACAAGGAGAAAAAACCGGCGGAAGTGATAAAAAGAAAGGAGATGTTAAAAAACCTTCGGTTGGTAGCGTAGAACTTATGAATGGTTCAACGATTCCGGCTGATTTAGTGATAGTCGGTATTGGAAGTAGATTTTACACGGATTGGATGAAGGACTCGGGTGTAGAGATACAAGGGAATGGAAGTATTACCGCGGACAAGGTAAATTACTTACGGCTTACGAAATCTCGTTTGAAATTATTTATAATTGGAATTCATCTGTAGTACCTGAAAACAAACGTTGAAAACGTATACGTTGGTGGGGATATAGCGTACGCTCCCATACTCGGTTCAGAAGACGTAAAAGCATCGATAGGGCATTATTCGCTCGCGCATTATCATGGTAAGATAGCGGCATTGAATATTTGTGGGAAAGAGACACCCTTGAGGAGCGTTCCATTCTTCTGGACAACCCTCTTTGGTAAAAGCTACAGATACTCAGGTAAACCAAAGAATTTATTGAGCTTAACTGATTTTTAAATTTGAAAAAATGATTAATAAATGATTCATTGCAGGATATGGATCACACGACAAAATAAAACTATATGGAGATGTAAATAAATTAGAATTTTACGCTTTATATTTGAAGGATGGCAATGTTATAGCAGCCAGCAGTGTCGGAGCAGATCCAATTGTAGCAGATTTTGCAAATGCGCTTCATGAAGGGCGACAATTGACAGAGGCTGAAATTGATTCTCAACCTCATGCTTGGATCAAAAATAAACCCAAAGATATGGAAGAAAGATTCAAACTAGTCACTCAATCATAGACAATAAAAAGGATCGATTTGAAATAAAAATATGATAATTCTGATTGTACTTATATAATTATTTTTTTCTAAATATATACATGCATCGATACAAGTTATTATTAATTTAATCCCACCCTTGATTTATTTTCAAATGCTCTAACCGCTCTGCAATTGTGATTTCTTTAGTAAATTTATCTTCTCTCATTCTTATGAACCTAGCCATTGTCTTGTCAAAATTGTCTGCTCTTCTCTCGGTGTTGTGGCCAAAAGATTGCTCGACTGTTAAGTAAGGATGTCTGAGAAGAAGCATATTTTGTTCTTCTCTCTCGAAATCGTGCCTCAGCTTATGTAATTCTTTCAAAGTGGGTTGTTTCACTATTCGGTATTTTCTATGATAAAAAATGAGAATAGTTTATTCTTTTCGTCTGATTCAATTAAACAATTGATAATATTTACCCTCTGTAGCGATATGGAATGCTATCCACTTTATAAAATAAGATGCGAGTTAAACGCATTGTTAACTATTTAAACGATGTTACAACAATTTTTGTGTTATTAATGTTTTTAATTTACACCCGATCAGATCTATAACATAACCTTGTTACACTTCACTAGCTCACTACGATCGGTGCCGATAATAATGAAATTCATTTTATCACTTTTAATAGTGACGCCCTCTTTGTTTTTAAGTTCGAATTAGATCGATAAATTTATAAACAAGAATTTTTAAAATAACGATGGAACTTGTTTGAAATTTCATGTTATACGAATGTATAAAAAATTATTAATTCAATAATAACAGAAATAAAACTCTGATTTGTAATCAGTTTTTCGAAAGAAAACGATTTATTTATTTACTCATACAATATTTTTGATCTGTTTATTGTATACAGATCCAACACACGTACACGAAGGAGAGGCAAAACTGGATCATCTCGTGATCTAATCGCTATTCAATCACTCTTCTTACGTTAGGCATTTTAGCTTGCACTGTAATTCTCTATCGCGAAAAGGTCAAATCAAGTGTCGTATAGACATTGCTTTTGCTCGACTTTTGTGAGCTTGTCTACATTGCATAATTCTCTCACCTCTCTCCTTTCATATATCACCGCATGCGTGCATCAAATTTCCTCTCTCCGATAATTAGAAGCGATCTCGCAGATATTTTATACCGATAATACAAAATAAATAATTGGAAATTCTTTTCGGTACGATTTCGTAATGGACAATCCCTTGAACATCCATACGATGTTATTTCGCTGCTCTTACGATTGACCGATAGTTTTTGAGCTACCTACGTATTACGTCAGCTGATTTCGACGTAGTAATGCAAACTTATCGACTTCATTTTGCAGACACGTTATGATGCTCCGCATGCATACATAATCGCGTTATGGGAAAACGCAGCCTCCGCTTACGAAACTCTTTAGTGAACTGTATGAATTTATACGACCGATTTCATATACAAGCACGGCGCTGGTACGATCACGAGTACATGCCATACACGATACTAATTACGCGTCTTATATGATTTATCATTACGGAGAAGGAAAGCGTTTCGAAATATTCATTAAATGTTCATTACCAGACCGATATTCTCTATCCTTTGTCACGTCACATGCATTAATTTTTTACGAATTTTAAGGTTGTCGGGTCGTTCGTAAATATTATTCCGCCATATTTGAAATTTTTGCCAGTTTTCCAGCGAAAAAATACTCGAGTCAAAAGACAGTTTTTGATATCCGTTACAGATCAGTCTACAAATATCGTAAATTAATTTGAAAATAATCTTAGAGATATCTAAATTTAAATTATTAATTCAACTGATTAAACAAAATCAAAATAAAAATCAAAATTTTGTTTTATTTCATTAAAACAAAATTTTAATTTTATTATGAATTATGGCGTAGGTACTAACCGACAACCTTAAAACTGCGTAAAAGTTTGATTGAGTCATCAAAGTTTTTGTGTGTTTATTATGAAGTGTAATGTTGTGTGTACTTATCGAAAACTGAGTTACTGAGTCAAAGAACAATTTTGTTGTCGGATTTTACTCATTTTCTATCGTCACACCTTTTTCGTCTCTTCATATCAGGAATTTTGTTGCAAAACAACGCGGAAGCAATCATCTCGTTTGCATCCCTTCTCTTGCATAAGGATTCGTTGACCTAAGCTGTCAATTATAGATGTAAATCAAATCTAATTGCAACTATGCAATCATTATAAAAAAGTATAACTTGATGTATTCCTTTGAGATTTTGATTCACGAGTGGCTCAATCGTTTTTATTGAATTGCATATGCCAGGAATTCGAGCCAATCCCCTAGTGTTGCGATAATGTATGTGCATTTCGGTATTTATTAAAATCGGTTTATGAAACGTGTCTCTACGTACAAATGAGATTGCAAAAAAAAAAGTAGCATAGTTGCATCTTCACACTTTTTACTCTCGTTATTCTCAGCTCATATTTATATTCTATTTTTTTTGAGAATGCAACCATTTTATGTTATTATTGACATTTGATATTATAAATAGCATAATATATTATATTTTAATATAAATATTAGTATTTCATTTATTATTTTATGATTTTTTTTAAAGAGGTTATAACAAAAGTTTTCATTTAACAGATCAAACGGTCAAGCGGTTGGCGTTATTCATCTAATCTTTCCCATGAACGTCAGGTGGAGAGTGCAATCTCACTTTCATGGTTGGCCCGATTGATGACGACCTTCGAGTAGCCGGTTGCGCGCGTGGATCTGTATCATCGCAAAAATTGCGCAAACACCCCCGCCGAGAGGTCCACTTTCCCCATCGATACGGACGCGCCTAGATGAGTGCGAGTATATCGCGTTGATCGAGTTCACGAACTTCATCGTGTTTCCCCATTCCCTTTCCCTCTTTTTCTCGATCGGTACCAGGATTGAGCCATACCGCAAGAAGATGGGCACCTGCGTCGCTCCTAAAATGGACGCGAAAAATTTCGTTACGCGTGATTCGAGACGCACATCCTCGCTTCTCGTTTCTAGTTTTATGTTTTCTCCCGTTAATGCTTGTACCGATTTGGTACTCGGAGCTCACCGGAGTTCATTAAGGGGTTACACCACCTTGAAATTTTTAAAAAATCTGAGCTAGATAAATTATTTATACTTCTTGAAATATTTTAAACTTCCAACTATTGCAGAATTCATATTATTGCTAAAATTATAGTTATAAGTGAATATTAATTATTAATATGAGTAAAATAATTATTTTGTATATTTAGCAGTACCATAAAAAAAATGTTTATTCTTATACCATTTTTCAGCTTGGCAAGGTGTGCCCTTTTAAGAAAAAGAGAAGAAGAGGAAGAAAAAAAATCGAGGTCGAAAAGTTAAACCTAAAATGATAATAATAAAATTATGTCGTTACGATTATCGAGATTATAGCGAAATGAGGAATTTTTCATTCTCGCGTGTATCGCAAGTCCAGCGGAATGCATTCGACTAATTTGACGTCGATTTCACGTAGAGCTCTGGAGGATTATGTGGGGGTGGGAGGAAGACGATCCTCTCGACACTTGAGGATCGAACCAGTATATAAGAACGTTAGAACGACCTGGATTCGCACAGACCAATTATTGCCATCGTTTTTGACGGCATAAGCGTTCGCTGTGCTCAACAGTGATTTTTGTTACTTGTATTATTGTTTATTAATATTCATCGACACGTTCAAATCGACAAAATGAGACTAGTACGTTTTGAAAAAATCTTTTTACATTCTCAGCATTTCATTTTTTAAATTTACCTATACAAAAGTATTTGTAAGCTTTGGAAAGATATTTGAATTGAAAATAATATTTTTTAACGGTATTTGTTATTCTTCAGATAGTCTGTGTATTGCTGAGCATCGTGAGTTCGTGTTATGCAGCGCGTTTAGACAACAGTTATATACCTCCGCGAGGTGGTGGCTTCGACTCTTCCGGTCCAGGATATCCTTCCGGTGGCAGAGGAGGAGGCGGTGGTGGTGGCAGTGGAGGTGGCGGTTTTGGTGGTGGTTTCGGAGGAGGTTTTGGAGGAGGATTCGGCGGTGATAGAGGATTTGGCGGTAGTGGATTTGACGGTGGTAAATATGACCTATTACCCTAATACTTTAAAGAACGGATGAAATTCGATAGGATCATGATAGTGATATCTTTTCCGGTGAACTTTAGGTAATCGTGGCGGTGGAGGAGGAGGTCAACAAATTCCAATCGTCTCGTTCGACAGCGAGAACAATGGCGAAGGAAACTACAGATTTAGCTACGAAACCGGAAACGGCATCAGTGCGCAAGAAACAGGCCAGCAACAAGGTAGGGACTATGTTCTTGAGATAATTATTGCGATAGTGATGATGAATTTTAATTTTTAATGTTGAAACATTTCTCTAATGAAATTCAACCCTGAAAATAAAAATTTGTTAGAGCTACTTAATATTTGTTTGAAAATGTAGAAATGTACATTTTATTTGATGAAATCAATTATCATTCTGAATTAAGAAATATTATTTAGGATAATGTTAGTATTTTCTACTATCAAATATTTGGTTGAATATTTATTTAAATTTATGCTAATGAATATTAAATGAATTCAACATATTTTTATTTTCATTTCATTGTTAGTGATACCAATTTGTGATTGAATTGTAGAGCGATATTATAATAAAATTGAAATTGTTTGATAAAATATAAATGTATATGAAATTAATTAATTAATCAATTTTAGGGGATGTTGAGGTTGTAAGTGGTTCGTATTCTTACACTGGACCAGACGGTGCGGTTTACACGGTAACTTATACCGCCGATGCCGATGGATTCCATCCGCAGGGGGCTCATCTACCAACACCACCCCCGATACCGCCCGAAATTCAACGTGGCGTTGAACTTGCTTTAGCGGCTGAAGCTCGTGGAGAGAACCAAGACGGTTCGGACAACAGCGGTAACTCTTTCGGTAAGGACGCGTTTGTATTATTATAATTTTTTTTTATTTTAACTTATTTCTTAAATTGTCTCAGGGGGTGGAAGTGGACGAGGCCGAGGAACGTACTTAGGTCCGAACTCTTATCAACCCGGTTCAAATAGTGGATACCGTTATTGATGGCTCGTTGTTAGTATTTCCGAATACGCTTTCTCATGTAAACTGACATTGATGAAATCTACGGATTACCTGAGTGTACATAATAATATATCTTTTCGTATTATGTATATTCACTTTTACGTCATTCTATTTTAATATTTATGTGTATCCATTATATTTATATTTTGTTATGTATTATCGTAGCAAGTAATTCATTCGTGATCTTTCTTACGATATTTACTGAACATTGCCGATTATGAAATACTCACAATACGTGATTATAGAAAGATATCAATTTACTTTGGTAATAAACTCGTCTTATGTAATTTATCATTCGTGGAAAAACCATATCTATATTTGTTGATTTATTATAATACCACAAATGATTGCTTATTGTTATACCGAGAATGAAGCTTCATGTATCGACATTTAAATCGAATAAATCGAATATGCACAATAATAAGTTTTACAATGTTTCTTTAGTTTGACTAATTTCTTTTTTCAAAAAACTTAATTTATAAATGTGAACATATGGATAAATGTTTGAGGTAAATAAGTATACGAAAATTAACTGTTAATAAATATAATTTATTTTTCTCAATGTGAAATATTGCAAATACATAAAAAATCTATAATAGGTGGGGTGGAAATATATATTAATAAATTACTTTCTTAATTTGAAGGAAAAATATTATTTAAATTGATCATTCGAAGTAGTATCGTCATTAGGAAAATTATCTACTTATCTTACACTATACAATGCATTCACCATTTTCTTGACTAGTACCACCCACGTTATTCTGGTCTGCATCACCTTCTGCACCGCGAGCGAATTGAATAAATAATTGTTCTAAGGTCGCAGATAAAACTGCGAAATCTTCTATACAGTCGTATCTTTCTTTTAGGCCATTCATTGTGCTGTACATCAATTGCCAAGTTGTACCAACGTTTCTTACGTGATAACCCAAGAAACCCTAAAAATGTACATCGATAATTTAGTTTATGTAACATAGTTACAAAATAAAACTGAGATTTTAGTTACCAAGTTCTCATCAGTGACTCTGCAAGGCAAAGCTGAAGTTATAGTTGTCTTAATGGTATTAAAGTCTTCTTCCGATCTTCCAGGATTCAACTTCACGTGTATATTGTAACCAGCTCCGAATCGATGTTTCAACTCTTGACTGGCGCCCACGCATACGAATTCTCCTCTTACCATTATAACGAGTCGATTACAAAGTGCCTCGCATTCTTCCATGCTAGATAAATAGTTTATAATATTGACATGGTTCTGCTACTGAAGAAAATCAAGATTGATTATTTTACCTGTGGGATGTCAGTATAATGGCTTGACCAGCTGCTTGACACGATTGAAGAACATTCCACAATGATCTTCGAGCGGCTGGATCAACACCAGTAGTAGGCTCATCGAGTAACACTAATTTCGGATTACCAATCAACGCCATCGCGATATTTAGACGTCTCTTGTTACCACCGCTGTACGTTCCACTTGGCTGTTTCATACATGCGGTTAAATCTAAAAATAGTTATGAATTAGTGAATTTGTAAAAAATTCATTTCTATTTTTCATCTTCTTACTTAGTCTATTGATCCATTTGTTGACTTCGGATTCAACATTAGATTGGTGTATGCCTCGTAGCCTCGCGAAGAGTCTAAGATGATCGAAGGCGTTGAGTGATTTGATTAAAGCATCTGTTTGTGGGCAATATCCCATTTGGGCGAGATACTAAAAATAAATACGATGAATATTCATGTTGTTAAACTTGTAAAATAATGTTGTTAACATAATGTAATTTTATTTACTTTCTTCCTATCTGAATGAATTTCCGAGTTTCCTAAGTACATAGATCCACTATTAGGTAATTCGTCGCCAGTTAACATCCTGAACGTGGTACTTTTTCCAGCACCATTAACACCCAGCAAGCCAAAGCATTCGCGATGTTTTACCCGGAAACTTACTTCTCGAACTGCTGTTAGTTTACCGTAATACTTGCTCAATTCATAGGCCATGAATAAATTCTTATTCTCATCTCTTGCTCTATTAATTGATGTTGTTTTTTGTTGTTGTGTGATTGAACCTGCTCAGAATTGACATTGTAATTAATTTTTTATTACCCCATTAATATAATATAAAAAAAATGATATATAATGAGAAATTTTTACCTTCGTTGAGTTTATTTATTTCAGAAGCAATCAATTCCTTCTCCTCTTTCACTTGTTCATCCATATTAGAAGAAGGACTTTTTAGTACTGCACTCCAACGATGAGAAAAAAGTCGTTGAAAGAAACGCTCTTCCATCATAATTAATAAGGTGAAATAAATGAAAGGCGTTAGAGCCAAAAACGTTACACATTCTTCTAAATTTATATCATCTTCCCAATCTTGGAAATAAGGAAGAGGAAGTTCGCAATAGTGATCCTTGCATTTTCTTTCTACAATTGAATAGAAAGAAAAGGATTATACAACTTAATTATAATTGAATTTAATTATTAAAATAAAATTTAATTTAATTTCAAGAGTACATACCACAACACTTGTCTAGAATCTCTCTATCACAAGCTATTTCCAACAATCGATTAGACAAACGACGACAGCGGGCATTCTTTGCCGCTGTGCAGAAGAATGATATCTGGCCATGAAAGAAACTCACGTATGGAATAAGGCGGAAAATACGTTTTTGCACACTATGTAACAGCTTAAGATATTCATAGCTTCTGATGATTTGATTAATCAAATATTGCATGATCACTGAAAAAGAGTTAATTAATTTTTGAATAAATATGAAATAAAATTGTTACACTCACCTAATCCAATTGGTGTTAGACCCAATATAGTTGATACCGTGGTTTTACTCTTATTTATAAAGCTGAATATGTAATTTATCAGTAAAGCATTTATACCGAATAATAGCAGGAGCAGTACCATTATCACTGTGAGAAAAAATAACATGTATCAGATTTATCTCAATTTAAAAAAAAGAAAGGCTCACTTACAAATCTCAGTTCTGTAGTACATTCTAATTCCAAGAATGGCATCCATTATCACGTAACCAGATATGATCGTAATTAACGATACCGCGAATACACATAAATCGCAAATAAAATGAGTAGTCCAGTATGACAGGGCACTCACTCCAGCCATCCGTTGAAGTTGTTTCACTTGAGTACATCTTTCGACTAATGGTTGAATAACGAAAAGCGCAATTGTAGGAAAGTAAAACGAACAGAACATCAAAACGTTTGTCAACGACTCTTCCGCTATTGCTATTTTTGTCGATGAAAGTGTCGCTGGGAATTTCTGACTAGAGAGTTCAATTGATAGATTACTACTATTTGTAAAATATTTCAAAAGCGTGTTGGTTATCAAATTGACAGTTATTGGGACGCCATGCACGGCAATGCCGGAGTATAAGCCGTTTGCATTTATTATACCATTATCAGTAGTATTGAATTCGGCCGCCACTATCAAGTTATTTCGATACTCAGCTAAATTCTCAACTGCTAAGCTCAGTGTAGCTAAGGAAAGGTATATAAATTTAATTCAATGTACAACGATGACTGGTAATGAAAAATTTTGACTGCTTACCATTCGAAACACTAGTAGCATTTGTTGCAATAGCGTTGAATGATTCGACCACTGTTTTATAGATCTGTTCAATTGTTTTGTTATCAGAGGAAAAAATGCTGTGTGGATATCTGTATAGATCTAATCCCAGTGAGAGTATACTTGTTGAATCATCTCCTTTTACAAAACCAAGAGACATTAAAACTATTGATATCAATGGAAAGAAGATCTACAATAAAAATGTTATCAATTTTTTTAAGAGTACTCATATAAATTATATTTGTTCGTTACGAAGAATAACTTACCATTAATAAAACGTTTTTAACGTCCTTAATTATGTAAGTAAACTTTTTACGAATAAGTGCTGAAAGCATTTGAATATTCAAATCCCATCCTTCTAATTTTGTTACTTCTACTGATTGCAGTTCGTTTAGAGGTACATTATTGTCTTCTTTTTTGATTATTTTAAGAAAAACTTGTTCCAATGTTATAAGAGATACACTAATACCAGTGATTCCCAGATTTGTCTTTTCAGATTCAATACTATCCAATATTTGTGGTAAAGACTCGGTATATAATGCACTCAATACAATTTTTTCACTGTTGATAGTTACTTGCTCAGTACTAGAATCAAACATATTCACAACTTTTTGAGAATCACAAGTAGCTTTGGTAGAAATTGTGATTTCTAATCGACCATGGCCTAAAAAAATGAGATAATGGAAAATTCAGTACCCAAAAAATAACATTTTATAATTTAAAAAAATTTTCCATAACATACCATATTGTTTTTTTAAGAACAGTGAAGTACCGTAACACTTTAAGCGACCCGTATGAACAATTGCGATCCTGTCTCCAAGTATATCCGCTTCTTCCATATTGTGGGTACTTAACAGAATAGTTTTTTCTCCTCTAAGTTTCTAAACAAAAGAAAAATATGTTAACAAAATGATTAATTTTTTCGTGGTTCAAAAAATTTTTCTTACTAATAAAATATCCCAAGTGTCACGTCGCGTTTCTGGATCCATACCAGATGTAGGTTCATCCAAAATTAGTATCTACATTAAGAATAATTTAATTAATTAGTTATTTAATTAACTATATTTATTACTCATATATACATACATTAGCATCTCCGATAAGAGAGATGCCAAGGCACAATCTTCGTTTCTGTCCACCCGATAATTTATCTGGTAGAACAGATTTTTTTTCAGCAATCTTCAATTTATTTAACAATGTATTTACTTCTTGTTTTATGAAAACTTTACTCTTATTTTTTCTTTTCAGCTGTAAGAATTTAAGCAAATAAAATAGAATTGATTTGGAGGCAAGATAATGCAAAATGAAAAATTTTAAATACGTACCATGCCAAAAAATTCTATTTGTTCTTCAACATTAAGATCGGGAAAAACCATATTTTCTTGTGGACATAGTCCTAAATTATTTCTTATTTGATCCATATCTATGCTTATATTTGTACCATTTATAAACACTTTACCACTTGTTTGGCTAGTTACTCCTAAAGAATGTGAAATTTTATTTGTATAATTATCTACTGCAATACCGTTTTCTTGTTACAATTCAACTTATTAACATACCAGTCAGAATAGACATGAGAGTTGTTTTGCCAGCACCGTTATGTCCTAATAACGCTGTTATTTGTCCTTTATAAAAATCAATTGAAATTCCTTTGATTGCCTGTACAAACTGATAGCAAAAAATTTTTTTATTTTTATTCATCTCTCTTTTTTTAAATATAATTACTTACTGATTTTTGTAGCCAACTAGTTCTGTATGATTTTTTGAGATCTCGAATTTGAATTCCAGGTATTAAAACATTTTTTGGTACTGCTTCAAAGTCTTCACCGTCAAGTTTATCATAATCAAATTCACTAGCTTCTTCATCCATGTAAATTTTGTTTTTGCGAAAATACTATGAATATTTTATTTAATATTATTATTTTATCAAATTTCAATTAATCAGTAATAAAATCAAATATGATCATTTAATCATAAAACTCACATCTAAGAAGAAAAGAGGGCTCTTCGATATTCCATACTGCCCAGGAAATACAGAATTAGCATAGATTGCCATGTAAAAATGGAAAACACTTCCCAAGATGGAAAAAATAAGTATAAACCCTAAACTTCCAGTTAAACCATACACTGGATATCCCGGGACGAAAAGTTCGCTCCATTGTATGCCGATCACTGTGATACAAAAGATTCATTACTATTTTTCCTTTTTTTAAGATGAACAAAACAAGTTTAGATAAATTCAATTCTTACAGCTATATTCATAAGTATTCAATTCCTCAAATAATCGATAAGATAACATATTAGGAAATAAAATTCCTAAAAACGGTAATACCGAATAGTAACCTTTTCCGACGATAGTATTGAGCAATGACAATGTTGCAGTATATACTATTGATAAGACAATGGTAACAAATCTCGCTGAAAAGTTAAATATAACTATTTTATTTTTTTCTGTAATTAATATGATTGAATAAATGTGAGCAAGGTTATTACGTTTGGAAAAATATCCAGCAATATGCATCCCATATGATGTAAGATGTATAATGTGTGCAGTTAAAAGAAACCAAAATAAAAATCCATTACTATAATAGAGAAATGGATCGACTTTATGAGACATAGTATTTTTGAACAATATTGTTATTGGAATTGTATATAAAATGCTAAAAATGATTCCTGAACACAACCATGCAAATAAATTTTGCACTAATGTTACACCATTCATAGCCATTAACACCTAAAATATGAATTTCATAATAGTTATCAGAGAAAGATTTGTTAACAATACAACAACTACGAAATACTTACATTAACTCCAACACTTTTTTCTTTCGAAACGAAATGTACTTCCACACATAACGGAATTAGGAATGTAGTGATTGCAAATGAGGATACCATCAACCTCAATTGAAGATCGCGTATATCATGCTCAATGTAGGGTGGGTATGGCATTTGCTGTATTGACATCTGTAATACCATTCAATTAATTTAAACAGTTATAACCACAATATTGCAGTTGAATTTTATAATGAACAAGATATTACAATTATATTATCCATAGAGGATGGTTTGACTGAATTTATGTAGGTTTTATCTACACACATTTGTTCTTGTACAAATGGTTCTGGAAAAAGGTAAGATCTGGCAGCAGAGCCTAACAATTGTCCCAATGTATTTTGAAATAAATCATTTGGCATATTTCCAGAATGTCTGATTTTATATTTTAAATTTTGCTGTACACTGCAATTCTTTGAAAAAAGGTCTCCTTCGAAAATCACTGCCATGGCAAAATCTCCTTTACTTACTGCCTGATGATATAGATAAGCATTTACCACATCATCTTCATTATCAAATCCTTTAACATCTAAAATTTGAAGAAAGAAATCATTTTATTATTCAGATTACAGATACAGATACAGATTGCAGATTACAGATTATGTATTATCTTATTGAATATCAATAATTACTTTCGTTTACAATATTTGAGCAAATTCCAACTTCTGTCATGAATTTTTGTGTACAGGTATCATTTGGTACAAAATATAAGTGACGTCTGTGATCTAATGGCACAAGCAAAGCCGTTTCATTATATATCTCATAGTAAGTACTACTCTCATGTATAATTGGAGCTATAGTACTAAGACTTCTCATAAGTTGAGTGAGCGTTATTAATAAAATAGGTATCAGAATTTGTAAGATAAGTATCATTTTCCAGTGTCTCAAGCGCACTTTAAAATTTTTTCCCAATAACAAATTAAAAATTCTAAATGTTTCTTCCATTTTGTACTCTGATATTCACTGATAAAAATATGAAAACGAAACTTCTAAATAAAAATAATCACTGGATTATATTTTTTTCAAATATATATATCCTTTTGTTCATCAGAATTGACATAATCACATCCTATTTTATTCCTTTAATTTCATACCTGCAAAGCCAAACAATTTATTTTGTTTTGAAAAAAGAGAATTTCTATTGCCTGAAAAATAAATGATCAAAACTTACCATAGAATCACAGAATGAACAAATTCGTCCGATTTAAGACTATTCGTTTACGCGAATTAACAATTCTCAAAAAATCGAGCGTATATCGATTTCGTGATGTACATTATCTTTTTTAATCTAATCTATCCAAAGTAACAGACAAAATTGTTCTATTCTATGCGATGATATACGTCAAATTGTGACACGAAATTTTACACAACGAAAAATATTTTCATGTAGATAATAAAGATTAATTTCATCCACGTTCGCTGATCATCCCATAATCGTATAATTAAACGGATATAGAATCTTAATGATTGATTCAAGCCATAATATTTAGTCTTTTGTGCTCTTATCACAACTTATTCAGGCACACAGAAAACAGATCGAATTCATTTGTTCCATACTTATTCATATGTCTTCCAATTACAGTCAATATTTCTTTCCACATTTAATTTTTAAATAAATAACTTTAATCGTATCCAAAATCTGTTATCATTTATTGTATTCTATGAATCTTATAAAATGATTCATAACCTAACTCGTGCGTTTATTCGACTAAACGTCAAAACTAAAGAACCAAACTCCTCGTGCCGCGTTGCTCATTAATAATGTAAGCAACTGTATGACAAAGTACCTACGAACTTCAGCGCTACTTTCTCTATTGCATTCCATATGATTGGTGATAGAAGTGCTATAGTGTGTTGAGGGAATTGAACTTGGAGATCGGGGATTGGGCTGATCGGTGGAGTTTACTATAGAATGGTAGCGTGACATCCTCCTGATGATGGCCCTGATGCGCGTGTGGTAACATCGTAAAATTAACTTGACATGTGAATGTATGTGTGTATGTGTGAGTAAGTGCGCGTACAAAAGTGACGAATGATAAATGTATTATATTGTCATATTTTCACAACGTATAGTTTTTGGAACTTAAATTTTTCCTTATCATCGTTAAAAAAATTGTAAGTTTTGTTTAGTACACATTAGTTTATACTAACATATTGCGAGATATCTACATATTCTATCACCTTCGTGTCACTGTTACGCATACGAATAATATGTGGTTTATATAGCAATTGTAACATAATTTTCATAATATACTCTTGAAATACAGTGCTTCTAATTAGGTAAATTTGTTCTGTAAGATACTTACTTGAATCAATCAATTATATTATTAAGGTTATGTAGGAATTTAGCGCGGGACATGATAGAAATTTCAATAAACATTACATATGTTCAAAATAAATAGTTATCATTCAATATCAACGTATTTTGGTTGAAATATTTTCAGAGAATGCCATGGATTATGGTAACTCCCTTGAACAAAGTACCACTCCAAAGAGGAGGAAAATATTACAGGACATATCAAGTCCTGAAATGTTTGACAGTGATGCTGAGAATGAATTCACTAATTCAGATGTAAAATCACAAAATGATTTACCTAACAAGCAGAGTCCTAAAAAGCCTTCTCAAGAGGAATTGATTCTGCGAACAGATAATTATATTTTGGGAAGGATAAATAAGTTTTTGAGTGGTGTACCGCCACCACCAAGATTAACAATTTGTCAAAGAGATTGTAGTGAATTTTTGGAACTTATTGAGAAAAATCGTCATTTATTTTATACACCAACCAATGTTGCACATGAAGGAACTCCAAAACCTGATAAATCCAAATTACTTGTTGAACAAAATGCAGACAAGTTTATTCTAAATCCATCTCCACAACGTCCTAAATGTGGTTTGAGAAACTTAACTAATGCTTTTAATGCTTGTGATTTATCAAATAATATAGTTGATAGTAATAATGTACAAAATGATGAGAAAGTCATTAGCAAAGTAAAATTATATAATAATTTATTAACTGGAGCAAAAAGTTTGGATGTAGCAGAAAGCGACAATAAATTACCAACTGTTAAAACAACTGTACACAAAAACAAGAATATTAATGGAGGTAGAGAAACTCTGTTGTCTTCCTCTAAGTCCTGTGATCATTCGCCGATATGTTATAGTACTTTAGGAGAAAAGGACATAACATCTTTACAATGGCCTGAAGCCTTCTGTCATAGATTTCATGGCATACAGTAAGCATGTGATGATTGAAAACTAATTTGATTTTCAATCCTGTATTCTAATTTTAATTCATTATTTTTATTGTTTAAAGTTACAATAGGAATAGGGCAGTGGAAGAATTTGAAAATCTAACAAGTAAACTATGTGAAAGATATATAGGTGCTGAAACTCAATCCACATGTAATATTTGGTTCACTAAACAAGCCCCAGGTAGTGCAAAGAAAAGGAGTATGCTAAATAAACGACAAATAGGCCAGAGTCCTGGTAAAAGACTGAGTCATTTAGCTAGAAGAAGACGTACATTTTCTAGTGCAAACCTTCAGGGATTAGAAATAGCAGATAAGAAACAGCTAGTATTGATTAATAGGTAAGTCAATTAAAATTGACTTTATGTTATGTATAATACTGATTGTTTTGTTATCAATTAATTCAATTTTTCTACTCTTGCAATAGGAAAACGTTATTAAAAAAAGGTAAAAGTCCACGGGGAAAAAGTCCTCGTGGAAAGAGTCCTCGCAGTTCAACGAAAAAAAAAGCAGTGCGAAGATTGACATTAGACGGTACGAGTCCACGAACCTCGAAATTAGAAACATCAAAACGCGCATTGTTTCAAAGCCCACCATCGGAACGACCGGGGACGAGTAAAATGTTAACAAACAGTAAAAACATTAACCCAAGTACAATAAAGAGAGCTCTTTTTCCAACGCCGAAAAAGAACGAAACTGAGAAGCCTGAAACTATGAGTAAAAATGAAGAATCAAGAAAACGAAAATCCGAGGAGGAACTCGAAGGTCATAGGTATAAATTGGCAAAGAGAAGCTTATCTTTCGATTGCACGCATGAATTTCAATCGAAGTCGATAATCAATTGGAGCGAGAGACATTCTTCGACGCACATTATTTCTAAGAGTGAAAGTACCTTTAGTCAACATCTTCCAACACGGAACGAACTTAGCGATGCGCACAGAAAAGTATGTCAAATTATTTTTTCTTATTATATTGATATAAAATGATAATTTTATTTCTTTTAGAAATTACTGTGGGCAGTAGCTGAGGCACTTAGGAGCAAAGGAATAGGTATGAGCCACCCGTTGTTCAAACAATACGCTTCAAATTTAGCTCGTACAGTGAAGAAGTTTATGCCCGATCTTGAAAATAAGAATTTACCGCGAAAGCCTGGTAGCACGACTGACAGAATGTTAAAATTAGCTAAGCATCATGTATTGTTAGTAATCGAATCAAAAACGGCAACTACTAATTAAAACTTCTTTATTTTTGTAAATTATTTTTCTTCTTATTTTTCACTTGAAGTGTATGTGAATACGTGATTTGACCAAATTCCTACTATTATAATGAAATCATATTTTATCCTGATGGTACGTTGAAGTAATATAATGTAATGATATATAGACTGTAATATATTTATATACGATACAATATATATGTACATTTTTTTATGCAACCATATTCTTAAGATTTCTCTTTATTACTGTTGTGCACAATAGGTAGGGTTACTTTTTATTACCAATATAAGTCTATCTAGTGTAGTAATTAAATATATTTTTAATCTTATAAATAGTTAATGAAAACGGAATTACTTTAAAATAGAAACGAATTGCAATTAATGCTCATTGAAACGCACGTTATACATGCATTTATAGCCCTATCATTAGATTATTACACTTATAAAAAATACCAATAAAAAAAATAAGACCATATTACGCACTAACCTCTAAACAAAAAATCACACATGTTTATTTATATTAATAACTTATTCGGCATTTTGACGACCAACTCTTGCTATTACTTCATCTAAAATTTGTGTAAGTTCTTTATTTTCCTTGGTCTTCTGTTCAACAAGTTCCGTTAATGAATTACTCTTGAGTTCTGCTTTCCTTACGAGCGCGTGAAGTTTTACTTTTTCTGCATCATGTTGTTTTCTCATTGCATCTAATTCAGAATTGGCTCTAAAAATTAAAATATTATTAATAACAAGTTTTTTTTAACATTTTAATATCTGTAAATAACACTAACTTTTGAAGTTGTGACATTGCATGTGTTTTTAATTGTTCATATCGATTTTCAAGTCTCTTTATCGTTTCAGTGTTGTCTTGAATGCTTTCTTTTAACACCGTCTCGTTGCTCTTATATGCCGAAACAATACCTTTCAAACGTTCATATTTTTGGTGAACATCATTAAACGCAGCCTCGGTGTTATTCAAGTGTTGGTTAGCAGTCTGCAGTTCTTCTTGAAGTTCGTTTATTTTTTGTTCTGAAGATGTTCGATCCCTTTCACGGTCGGCTAACAATCGACTGATTGATTTTTCATACTCATCCATTACAACCCTAAATTAGAAAGTTTTCATGAGTATTTTTCTTTCGAGATAAAAATTGATCTTTTTCATGTTATACATACGTCATTTGCTCTTTTTCCTTGACTTCCTGCGCAAGTTGTGTTTGCAATTTATTGACTTTCTCTACATACGTTGTTTTCTGCTTTTCCAATTCTTCTTCAAGTTGAAGTACAGTAGCCCTGACTAGTTCTAATTCTTTAGCCATATTTATGTTTATTTCCAACGTTTTCTCTTCTTTAGTTTCTTTAGGAGGCTCCTGAATGACAATTTAAAAAAAAATTATATTACATTTTACAAGAAAAAGAAAAACAATTCCATTTTTTTTTCAACTTACGTTTTTCTCTGGCGTCTCTTCAGTTTTTTTTTCAACGCCTTGCGTCATTGGACTAAAATACAACAACCTATCAATTGCTGCAATTGCAGGGTTGCGTTTAGGTGTATTTTCATTAGGAATTTGAACAATGTTTGCTGTCTGTTTGCTTTTGACGTTTTGCTCTTCCTCAACTAGTGTCTGATTATTGCTTTGTGGTAGCATGCTGGTGTCAGGTAATAACGGATCGAATTTGACATACAACGAATCGAACCTCAAATTTCTAGTTGGATTTTTTGTAGTATGTGATAACAGAAAATCAAAAGCAGTCGGATCTTCGAAAACTGAAAATAGTAATAATTATTATTAAATATATTAATTTTTTGTTATCGATGGTAATACTCACTTTCACTATTTACATCAATACATGTATTTTCTTCAGTATTGCTAAGAGTATTACTGAAAAGGTCATTAGCTACTTTTTGAGCTTCTAATTGTATATCTTCGATATTATAATCGCATGCTAAAGAAGCTAGCCCAGTACTTTGCCGCTGTGGCTGGAATTTTTCGAAATCGTCTACTTCAGTGCCTACAGTGAGGCCAACGTTATCCAAAGTCAACGTGTCATCTAAGTTATTCTCACAATTTTTTTGATCCTCTAATTCGCCTAATTTAGTTTCAACGGGCGGTGATTTTTCAAAGGTAACAGTCTCGTCTAAAATTTTATGAGCGAACTCGTTATTTTCCGCTTTGTCGACGATTTGTGTAACATTTACAGGTTCAAAGGTTTTTACAACTTCGACTGTAGTGTTCAGTATAGGTTCGTCTCGTTCACAATCATCGATAACTTTCGTTTGATTGAATATTTCGTGCTCAGTCTCATGAGATTCTGTTTCGATAATTTGATCGACAACAATTGTATCGTTGGCTATTTCCTGATTAGCAGTATTAATGCCAGTAATAATATCGTTAACAGGAGACGGTGGTTTTGCACTGACGAGTTCATTAATACTTTCTGCTATATGAGTAATTATTTCAGTTTTTAACGATGAGTCTGACTTCCTAGATAGCGAAAGTTGTTTACTTGGTGCGTCAAGCAAATCTTCTACCTTTACTTTTGAAAACGTCTCATCGATATTGGAAATTTTATCGCTCGAAACTCTCGACTGATTCGTTTCAACGGTATCAGGACAAGTTTCGAATCTTTCGAGATTCTCGACTAGACTTTTTCTCGATAAATCGGGTTGCTTATCGAACAAACTTTTATCGTCTATCAAGCAAGTTTGAAATTTCGTTATGTCGTTAAAACATGTTTGATTCAGCGATTGGAATTGATGACTCGACGAACTATTCACATCGTCGTGTTGTACTATTTCTTTCAACGAGTCGCACGTTTGGAATTTCGTAATATTTCCAAACGAATTCTGATCATTTGTACTGTCAGCTGATACCAATTCTCGTGTAACGTTACAAGCTGATTGGGCAGTATTATCGATGCACTTGGTTGCATTCAACAGGTCGTCTTCAGTTTTTTCTTCATTGTCAATTTCACAAGTGACGTTCGGAGTGAGCTCACCGGCGGAAGTGAAAGTTTGATCCTGACTGATCTCCAGAGAATTTTCGTACGCCGAATTGTCATTAAGCTTGATGCCAGAACATGCTGAGATCAGATCGTCCAGGCCAGGCACTGAGGGGTTGACGTAAGAATGGTTCAAACTATCATCGAACTCGTTTATTAGTTTTGGTGCAGCTGCACATATGTCACTGTTACTCTTGCTGCTTACACTAGCGTCGACACTGTGAAGACTGCTAGCAGATGACAAGACGTCAGGAACGTTACTTGGGTCGTACTGTTGGTTTACTTCAGCGAATTCGCGGTTGAAGTGTACCTTAATCTCGTGTTCCGCTGGCTTTGCTTGTGACACTTCGCAACTCTGAAAATAAAAAAAAATATTAGTTTTAATGAAATATTTAACACGAATTTACTACTTAAAAAAAAAGACTTTTATAAGTTTGCTCGTATATTGAAAAAAATTTTTTTTAAATATTTACATACAAATATTTAATTCGATAAAATGGATTGTTTAAAATGATTAGATATTAGTTTAAATAGAATTCAAACTATGTCTAGCTAAATATCTATTTGAACGTATGCAAATGATAAGTATCAACCAAATCTTATTTACAGTGTATCATTCTATACCTGACGCACGTTTGTGGGTGTATTAGTGTTAGAACGATGCAATAACTTATTGATATATTCCATATTTTAGTCAGTGAACAATTCAAAACATTGGAGAGGTGTTAAACCGATCGATTTGATGGTTAAAATGCGTTTAGACTGACTAAGAATTTTCGTCGTTCGCTAGAAAATTGCGCAAGAACCAGTCTAACTTCTAATAATAAAATCATATATCGAGCAAGAGGACGTAATCATTAGTCTACGCAACCTGTCATTGGTGAATACCGATATACGTTCTACGAACTGAACAATCTAATTGCCCTAATAAACATCGTTTTTATCACAAAAATATTGTGATCATATTTTAGTGTGTGTTTATGTGTCGCTTTTTGACTATTATGAAAAATGACACTGGTAAATACTGCAATGTTTGTGTTCTTGTCACACAAATATTATGATGACCATTTTTGCGTGTGATTTTTTTCCTCGCATCACAAAAACAATTTTTTTTCATCCTTAGTTTTTTGATAACAGCTATTTATTGATTTTCGAAATTTATCAAAATTAATTTTTAATTAAAAAATGTATTTTTATATCATAAAAAAGAACTAATGTGACTATTCTTTCTAATTAGTATATTTGTGGTAAGTATTTATAGAACAATCATAATTACATGTTTTTGTGTGACAATCAAAAGTAAACATTATGAATTATTAAATAACTCAATGCTAATATAAATCATGAATCTGTTTGCAAAATTGCACTGATTTTTTCCCCACATTTTTGAGGCTACTTTTGGTTCGAAGCTCAAGACGCAGTAACTCCTTGCTCATGAATAGCCGGCCTTATTCGGTAAGTGAGAAACCAAGTGAGTACCGTATCTTCGTCTCTTTTCCACTTTCCACTTCCCTATCTCTCTCAAACTGTAATGAATTCAGGGACGTACACGCGTGACTCACGCCGGTCATTCAGTCCAACCGATTGTTCTTTATTACGGAAATCTTGATAAAATTTTCATTTTCCATCTTTTCACAAAAACATTTTATGATTGCAACAATCGAATTTTCAATTTTTCGTTAAAAAAAAACATAAAACGAATACGACATGCGTGTGTTTCACACAGAATGATAAAAAAATTCATTAAATAACAATAAAGATATAGCGATTAATTAAAATAAATTTAGAAAGTAATAACGAATAACGGCAATGTATAATGCATGTAATAGTTGAGTATATTGATTTTGTATTCTTAGATGGAATTTAGCGTAGGTATGTTAATCTGAATTTTGCAACACAACACGTTCGCGAAAAATTAGTTTCCTGGTTTTTTATTTCCCGATAGCAGAAATGAAATTAATTAATGGAATTGGAAAATACTCTTACCAGTCTTCTTTAACGAGTGAAGAACGAGAGAAATCTCCATAATTATTACGATATACAATTGTACAGAGGATTGTCAATACACTATTCGATAAATTTTCGTTTTTCAGTTTCACTCAAATAAAAAACACGTTAAAATAAAATAAAACATTTCCGTAAAGATGGAAAACCATCGATCTTTATATATATGTTGACTGCATTTGGTAGTTCATTCACGAACATTTAAATCGAACTGACGAGGTCTGACAAAAACAGAAATTTCAATTTAGTTTTGATATCGACGATTGAGAGAAATTCACGAGTATAACAGTTTACGAAAACTTGACGAGCAAGACGATGCGGAAAGTATGTTATAACATATACACGACCGCAACATACGTGCGTATTGTTACTCTCTCTGAGTGACTGTACCTTAGGGCCTTGAACGATACATTCACAAGATACAAGAAATGTGGAAAAGACTGACTCTGGATCTCCAGTTTGCGCTATCTACAGTCTGTACCAAAAATTTCTGCATCAACTACTGTTGATAATGCAGTAGATTACACTTTAATTCGCTGGATAACAAACTTTTTGTTCACATTTTTTATAACAAAAAAATTTAGTTTCTCGTGGAAAGAAAGACGATAATTACATTTATTTATAATCTATTAATAACTACTGTGTACTGTATAGTAACAAGTATTTGTAATATGAGTAATAATTCATGCAAACTTGTAAATTGAGTTCGTTTAAAAAGAGTAACCGAAAAAATATGTAAAAATAACAATTAGTGTTTACTCGATTGTAGATGACAAGCAAAATATTCATTTAGATTGTTATTTGTTTTAATAAATCTTTCTCTGTAACATTTTTTCGGGATGAAGTTACAAATACGCGATACATTTAATACTATCTGGTTCTGTTAAAGATCATTTTATACGTTCATATATGTATTTATACCAGAGAGAAGTTTGGGGCAAAAGATTATTTTTACCTACAGTGTTCGTGAAGCACGATGCCGTAGTTTATTTATAACGAAACTTTTTTGTGCAGCGGTAAAAACGTGCGAGCGTACGTGACAGAGCAAAATATTTTAATTTTACGAAATTAATAAAACGTCAATAACGAATAAGTGTATTTGCACAATAATATAAAATTATTAACATAAGTTAATAATTTCTTTGTAATCAACGATCAATTGTAATATCAATTGTCACATTGTTTACATTTGCTCGTGTCCATATGATTAACCATATAAAAAAGGTAAAAAAATAAGTAAGTTTTGTATTTGCAAATTTTATTCATTTTTGTCTCGTCAGATGATTTCGATTACTGAATAAACTTTTAATTGGAAAGGTGATTTTTTAAAGAAGCAAGTCCTACGTCATCGCCTCTCATCAAAAGCGTTATCATTTTTTACAACAGGAAATAATGTATATACCTTTTGTCGTAGGGGGGCCGATGGAGATGTGTTATTGTGTAGGCTAGCAGTTATCTCGCGCAAAACGACTCTTGTGCCCTCGCGAGTGTTGCCCAAAGAGCTCCTCGGACTTGACATAATGGTGTTGTGTGAAAAAAATGAATAGCAATCACAAATAATAAATTCAGAATATTCTGGTCTTCAGTGCATCGATATCGGTCAACTTTTTGCACATTGAGGAAATTTGTGTACTACAACTTATTTTTATTTTGGGTCACCAAACAGTGCTTCAAAGTATACGTCTTATGAAACAAATAAATACACATAGAACTAATGTTGTCTTTTATCACCGACACATCCACATCGATTATTTACGGTATTCACCGAAAAATTATGCAACTAAAACACGCACATAAGTTCCAACAAGTAAATTTTTCGGCGTCGACGGTTTTTCACTGTAACGGCCGCCTCACTTTTACTCGTTTGACAACTTGAATGTGAACGCGAGGACCAATCAGAAAAACGTTTGTAGTTACCAACTTGACGAACGCAGTGCCCGTTTGATTTGTGAATTTTTTCGATCGGTAATGCAGAATTTGCAATAATTTTTTAAAGATAATGTTTTAATTATTTATAACATATAATGTAAATGATTAAACAATATTGAATATGTAAGTCATTAAGGAAAATAAATTTTTAAAAATATTTTAATGAAGAATTTATAAAGAAAGAAGAAAAAATAAATTTTAGACTTTTATTTGTCAATTTAACATACAAAGGCGTATAAATTGATATACAATATTTAAATGAACATTCATATAAAAATACCGCCAAAATGAGGCTGAATTACCATTACATTTTAGTTCTACTCGTATACACACAAACATACATACATAAGGTATTCTTTATAAATCATAAACTCTCATAATGTACATTTACATAAAAAGACTTATTCTGTTTTATACAAACGCATTTTTGAGATACTTGCAAATAGAATAAAGTGAACATTTATAAAAATATATTCACAAGAGTTTCTCTTTATTCTTATTATTTATTAAAAACGATTTTCAAAACTTCACGTTTTAGGCACCTGCATACGGTAATCGATTATTAAACTATGGATATTTTCATATATATATATATAAGAAATTCCTAAGACTAATTTGTTAATATAAAATTTATAACAAATGTTTTTTGTGCATCACAGTAAACAGTCGTGTTGAAAAATTCACAACTTTCGTATATGTTCAAATTTTTCTTAACGTAAGGCACTTATAACTGTCATCTATTTATGTTATGTATTATATAACGCACAAGTATAAATTATTTTTTCATTCTGTTTATATAAAATATAGCTAACACCTTGTACTGTAATAAGTCTTATACTTTTTCGCTTTCGAAATCTCGGAATTCACAAACTTCGATAATACCGAAATTAGAAGGAAAAGTGTTACTCAATTTAAACTAAATGCAATTTACAATAATTAAATGATAATCAACGCATGCCATTCTTTTATATACTAGATGAAAATTATCGTATAGTTAATTTTTCAAGTAATTTAGAAAGTATCAAATAGTTATTATCGTACGTTTTTTTTTTTCCTCATAAGAATCTAATGAAAATTATTATACGCTTTTTCACACATGACAAATAGAAATTATTTAACGCCTTTTCCCTTATACACGATAAATAGTATACCTAGAAAATATTAAATTTTGCTGGATTAATACAATTAAGTATGTACACTTCCAGTATAACAATATACATTACGCTTCGATATTTTTAGTACTAGTAAATTTTTTCTATAATATATGCAAGTTTGTGAATAACCAATTCCAATTTCCATAAAACCTCTTAATACTAGATCGAATTACGTGTATGGATGTAATTGTGGCATTTGACGAGGCGGAGAGGGAGAATTCTTTCGGTTACTGGACGGTGGAGTTAATAGACCGCTCTCGTTCGGGCTTTGTTGACCAGAGTTTACCTTTGAATCACAACTTTCTTTATCATCAGTCGCCAAGAAAAGATCTGCATCGGTTATTAGCCGTTGTTGGGCTTTTTCCAACATACTAAGGTCGACTACGTGCGTTTGTATCCGATGTGACTCGTCCATAACAATATTTGGTACAGTAGCACGCAGTCCAGAACCCGTGTTTGTTTCAACAGGTATTATTGTTGAGCGTAATAATACTTGAGGTTCGTCCTCTGCCACTGTGAAGGCAAAGGGCGTTATCCATTTGACGCATGGGGCCAGTTGATCCCATGACAATCTCGATACTCGGAGTGCGCATTCACGACCGAGTGTATGATAGATCGCCGCAGCCGCGATGTGACCATAAGGGAATTTTAAGCTACCTTCGTCCAGAGTTGCTAAATCTACCAATTGAGCAGCCTGCGAATACTGTAGGCCTCCGTATTGCGGATATATAAAAGCGTTTGGTCGCGACCAGTCTCCTGATTCGACTTGCATATACACATTCAACCAGCCCGGCACTGTAACCGGAGACAGATTCCATCCGAGTCCTTTCAGTATAACGAGTTCCTTTCCTAAAATCTCATCTTCGGTACAAGCGCCGTCTGTTACATATGCGAATTCGGCAATTTTGGGGGGATAGATTTCCTCCACCTGGAATGAAAACAAAATTTTTTAATATTTATTTTTTTTTCATTTAACAAATGAAATAAAATTCAACAAACCTTGGATGCTATGAAAAGGCAGGTGATGCCTATCAGTTGCAACTGATTTTTTGGAACGTTCGTGTGAATAGATAAATATCTATCTATATAATCCATAGCGAGGTAATAAGTTTCTCTGTGTAGCTTATATACTTCACAGACTTCTATGAGCCAGTCTAAAAGTATAGCTCTCATACGTGGCTGTAAAGTTGGATGTCTCTGGAACATTTGTGGATCTCTCTGTGTTTGACTTTTCTGGTCTCCCATACACATGATAGACCATACTTGAGAACCATCCGCCCATGGGAATGCAGGCAATGGACTTGGTCTAGTTGTAATGTTATTGGAAGCAGAAGGTGTAAGGAAGCAAGTCGCTGTTCTCAACTCGGACCAACTAGTTGACTCCTGTTGCTGTTTCACTGGTGATGATTCTTGTGCTGGTTGTGGTGTGCATAAGCTATCCGACGTTTCAGTTGTTTGACAAGTTTCGCTATAACCCACATGAGATAGATTTGGCACTTTGTTAGGAGGATAAATATTCTCAGAATCTTCTGATAATTCAGTTGCTCTCCTTTTTCGTTTTGTAGGTTGCGAAGACATTTTACCACTTTGGTAATAACCTGGAGTTGACTTCTTTTCTGGTAAGCTATGTATAGAAAAATAAAATCAATATTTTTATGCAACAAGTGCATTTGTATGAAACGAAACTAAACAACATTTATTCTCTCAAAATCCACATGCGTAACAAAAGAGCAATATCACAATTGAGATGAATTGAGTCAATTTTGATATTTCTCATAACAAAGACTGAACTGTTTTTCTATGCAAAACATTATTAAAATGAACATAAATCTACCGTCCATGTATCGAAATATTCGGCGATCAAAGTAGGTTATATTATCAATTTTATGATTGAATATTGTGGTTATATAATATTTTTATAGTTATTTGAGCTTTTCACTGATTGAATAGAATTTAGAAAAAAAAAATCCAACAATTACTTACATTTATTAACGCAAATTACAATGCCAAATGGTCGCCTCAAGACTCACCTTGCCTGTGGCATCTTGATACTTCGTAATGTTCAGATGCTGGCGTAAAATGAGAATTTTTTTCGCTCAACTGATGCTGTTATTGCTTCAGATGATTCCCTGCTTCTCAGGATTATTTTAAACAAATTTTTCTAGGCAACTTCGTCGCACAAAGAACAAGTACTCGAAGGGGAGTGCGCGCCAAACTCAGTCACTCTCGATCGCCATAATGCATGGGACTTATCGATGTATAAAATCCAAAATCAAATAAAATTTTTTCTCGATAAATAAAATTTGAACAATTTATAAAACGTCGTGAATGTTTCGATGGAATTTGAAAATATTTTTCACGTTAATCGTGTTGAAAATTAATAAAATACGCGCGCAAGCAGACGATTAAGCGCGGGAGTCCAGCGCGCGAAAACTACACACTCCAACCCCTCAGCGCGGTACCCAAAATTTTATGAAACCGTTGCGCCCTCTATATAAGTGACATAACCTACAAAAATGAAAAAATAATCAACTTTTTCTACTTTTCTAATTCAAACAACGAACTCTATTATAATAATAAAATATGAAAATTTACCTCTTATAACTCGATTTTAAGCCACAGCATACGTGTTACTTGTCCCATACGTATGTCGTTCGTTCATGAAATAAAAATCTGAGAAAGCACTATACGGAACTTTTGAACTTCTATTTCACTCGTTTATCTACACTTTCTAAGTGCATTGACTTGTTTTGAACTTCTACAATTAATGTTTATACGCGAATTTAGCTAAAAATGCGTCGAACAAAGTGTCAACTCTCCAGAGCACTTGTCACGTGTATAATGGCTTATTTACAAAGATATAACTTAGAATTTTATGTTGAATTGAGACCCACTAGCCACAAGATACACCAAAGATAAACAAATACAAAGTAAAACTCTTGAAAACCGGCAAAACTCTACTAAAAATGTATATTGTTTACGCGTGCCTGGTAAGCGGGAACACGACAAAACCTGAATAGATAGCGCCCCCTCTACGTGCTGTTCCTCACTACAATAATTCGAAACGAACGACCATTGGTCAACTCTGTACAGCACAGCTGGCTCTCAGCTGATCGACAAGGCCGACACAATAGTAGTTACGTATGAATAGATGGTATATGTGTCAAAGGTGTGCATATGTGTGCGTTGTACGCGCGCGCGGGAAATAGAGGCGCGTAAAATCGGTTTCTTGGGCCCGCCAAAGCGTACTAACGATGAGACATCCTGCCACGTATTACACTGCGCAACAAATTTTTTTTTCGACTACATTGATGTAACTAGCTATTCTTCAGCTAGTTGCAAATTTTAAGAATATCACAAAAAAAATTATACGATACGCGTCGTTTTTTCATGGCTATAAGAAATAAATTAAAAATAAAATATAAACAAAGACTATTAGACTTTATTATTATAAAAGAGTTTCAATTGTTTAAAGAAATGTATTAAAAAATACGTTTTATTATACTTTACCCAATTGCAGCACTGAATGGTCCATTTATTTAAATTTGTCAATTTAGTTTTTGATAACAATAAATTTGATACTTATTACTGGAATCTAGAAACCTCATATTGTTGTACTTACTGTTTAATTGTTAAATTTATTTTATTCATAGAATTATATGTTTCTTGTTGTTTAAAGAATTCTCACTTTGTTAAGAAACTTGAAAGAAGATTACATTTGGATACATTTTTGTCTAATACACATTGTTTTTCACATTTGTTATCGTCACTTGATGATGAAAGTACTTAGTTCTATTATTTTTGGTAACAATATGGAATATTCTCTATTAAATAATATCAGCGGATAAGTTTTACTTTACGTTCTATTTAATTTTTATTATTTTCTATTAATTTTTCAGAATCTTTTAATTGTAGAAAAGTGAAGAAAGAAAATAGTCATTATACTAATTTAACTATTTTGTACCAAGACTATCAATAAAGTAATATAGAGTTTTCTGAATAAATTCAAAACTGAGCAAGATAACTGCAATTTGATGTACAAAATAATTCTGATATTTACTTTTCTTTTTTTATTAAAAGATAATCAAAATGAAAAAAACTTGTTCTAATTCTTCAGTAACATTTTCTCATTAAGACTTGAAAATGTGATCTATGTAAGTAAAATAACATTTATTTGAATAAGTCATACATAAATTTTAGATTTTTTTATAGTACATAAGTATATTAATAAAAATAATAATAAAAAGTTTTTAGTGAATTGTTTCTACAATAACTTGAATGAATTTTGTCTCATTTTGTTGAACCTTATACTGCTGCCATCTTCACAGTGCTTTTTTTACTTGTTTGGTATTTCTACTTTACCAACTTCTCCATTGTTATGTGCATTATTAGTATATACGATTCTTAAAAGAATTGTGTGTGTGTGTACAGTGTTGCTAAGTAGTGTCGATTCTGAGGAACTGCATTTGATAGACAATATTACAGCTTTAATTTCTAACAATAATAATATTCAGTGCTGTACGTCAAGTAGGACATGATTCATTATTTTAGTAGAAGTAAAAAATATTGATTATTTATTATTTCTTTTCAAAGAAGAACAATGGGTATATTTTTTTCAAAAAAGAAACCTGTCAGCCGTATTACTGAACAAGATAAGGCAGTTTTGGTGAGCAATTAACATTATTATTTGTTTTAACCTCACTCATTATTTGTTAAAATATAAAATTTAATTTTTCAGCAATTGAAACAAACTAGAGATAAGATCAAACAGTACCAGAAGAAAATTGAAATCTCGCTTGAAAAGGAACGTTTATTGGCTAAAAAATTAGTTCAGGATGGAAAGAAAGAGTGAGTCAAAAAACATACTTTCATTCTCGCTCGAATGTACTTATTGATAAAAATTAATGCGAGCATGTTATTTATTTGATTTCAGTCGAGCGCTCTTATTGCTACGTAAAAAGAAGTTTCAAGAACAAGTATTGTCTAAGACTGATAGTCAACTTGAAAATTTGGAACGAATGGTACAAGATATAGAATTTGCACAAGTAGAAATTAAGGTTGTCGACGGCCTGAAAGTAGGTAATGCTGCCCTCAAAAAATTACACGACCTCTTGTCAATCGAGGATATAGAAAAAGTCATGGATGAAACAAGCGAAGGCATTGAGAAGCAACGAGAAATCGATGACATATTATCAGGTCAATTCACCGATGAAGATGAAAGTGAAATTGAATCGGAATTCAAAGCGATGCTTGCTGCCGATAAAGATGCAGATATGGATAACGTTAAAGATATTAATCTACCCGATGTACCAGAAGAATTACCAGAGAAAAAGAAGGGTAATACATTATTAGATAGTTATTTTACTATTTCATTGACTTTTAGTCAGAACGTATTTGAATTTAACAATTCATCTTTTTCAGAAGAAGCAAGAGCAAAAGAAACAAAAAGAGCCGAGCCTGTTGCTTTGGAAGCATAAACTGTATTAGTAAACCAATTTTTGAATTTGAGTAAAAAATTTTAATCATTAAAAGACTGTGCAATAGGAATGTAAATATGTACAAAATACAAAGTAAGAGAGAGAATTTCTATTCTGAGAAATAGAATAATCATCCAAGATTATTGAGATACGTTATGAAAATCAATAATTTACATTGTATGCATTGTGCTTAACTTATGCAACTAAAAGTATCATTTTCACTATTATTTGTGAAGGATATAAATACTTCAATGTGAAATTATTTTAAGTCAATTCTTGTACCAAAAAAAAAAATTTTTCATTATACCATTTTTCTATGTGGTAATCTTTTTTTTGTATATATGTTTACTAAGAAACGTTGAATACTTCCTATTTTATCTAGGTGTCGTATTATTAAAATTTTACACTAACAAAAGAGAATATGATATAGATATTCGAATGGGAAGGTTTCAGTGTTATCGACAGTGACAAAACGTAGAATGTAAAATAAAAATTTTATTAAAAAATGACTGATACGTCGTATTTACTATAATATGATTCTATACAAATTTTTATCTATTATAAAACGATAATATTTGTAATATTCGAATGCTTAATGGAATTCGCATCAACTTTTCTGCATTAAATGTGCTTTACCCAGTCAATTATTACGGTACTAAACGGATACGTATACATTGCCATCTGAGAGCAAGATAACATATTATTTTTGATGAGTCTGATAAGATAAGTCATTGTCAACGTATTACGCTTAAATAGATTTAATGGTTGATCTACTCTTCACTTTACGGAATTGAAGAATGTTCAATTTCTATGACAATTGAAAATCTTATTAAATTATAGCAATTAAGATATCCTGGAATTCATTTAATTTGAAGTGTACGTAAATTTATATAACTCGAATTCAGAGTTGACCAAATGAAAAGTGGAGTATAAATGAATTATGACATTCGGTCATATTACCAACGTGACATGTGTTTTGCGTCAGATTCTCGTATGAATTTATTTACTTAATAATTTTTCCATCTCTGCGTTATTTCGGTTCGATATTACATAATCATTTCATATCGGTTTCGATTGATAGAAAAACATTTCAAATTTGAATTGCTTGGAAAATATCTGTGAAATTATGCGAAAAATTAATTTCGAGGGTCTGTATTGGTTCCTCACTTCATCGAACATTGAATTAACGTGGGACCGAAAATTACTCCTCTTTTTAGAAATTCAATTCATACCGATACAAGAATTCTTCTCAAACATTTATACAAGAAAATTGTATTTTATCAAATAAATCTTTCTATAATCGAAAAATTTGTATCGATTAAAGTTTTCTGTATTTTTTATTAGGATCGATAAAAATATTTCAATTTTGTTTTAGTAACACGAGAATATCGATATAAAAATTCTTCTCAAACATTTATACAAGAAAATTGTATTTTGTCAAATAAATCTTTCTATAATCGAAAAATTTGTATCGATTAAAGTTTTCTGTATTTTTCATTGAGATCGATAAGAATATTTCAATCTTGTTTTAGTGACACGAGAATATCGCTGAATCGGTTTATTTATAAGTGGA
>NCVS01000072.1:176162-197427 GCA_003055095.1 Goniozus legneri
AACGATTTTCCAGCGACAAGGACGACGCGTCGAACGAGAACGCACGCTATACGCAGTGTGCATAAAGTCGATGCGCTAATTTCCGAGTAGCGAGCGGTCAAGTCGGGCACATATCGATACAGGCCGGTACGAAAAATCGACAAGTGCGCAGATTGCAATAAGTCATTGCTGGACGAGAATGGCTGACGTCACGAGACATTTGTAGAACCGGAAGCTTATCGATAAGCGAGACACTCGAAAGCAATGACGATACTCGCGGGGTGGGGTCGCGTATCATTTCCGAGGTTTTCCGTATTTGAGCGAGCGAAAAAAAAATGAACCAGGTAGCCTTGGCTGGCCAGGAGAAAGGAAGTGTAAGAAATCTTGGTTCCGTTCGTTAACGCATTTCTGCGTCACCGAGAAATTTTCGAGCGTCATCCCGTCCAGGATGAGCCAGACGATTTTAGGGTCAGCAATCCAACGAGATTCCCGGAAATTCGTTCGAATTTTTCCATGAATTTATTCGGAAATAAATTTCAGTATAGCCAAGAATACGCTGATAAGAGTGGAATGCAAATGCATGACATTGACAATAAAATAGAAATTTGTCGAAGCTATTTAAAAAAGAAATTATTTTGTTCAATTAAGTGAATTATTACTTAAAATACGAAGAATATTGGCATCTTTAACTCAAACAATTATTTGTTTAATAATTCTAATATTTGAACGTATGCAAATATGTGAATTCAATTCTTATTTTCGGCGCGAGGATGTAATTTTAAATAAATATTTAACGAGTTTTTCGTCCAATCGGTCCTCAAAAATTTCATCGAATAAATTGAGTCACTGTTTGTCGTATAAATTGTTTTCGAATTTAATAATCGTGTTATATGATTTTTTAGTTCGTGACTAATCCAACTGATGATTTCTCTGAACAGATGCTGTATAGTGTAATGAGTTTTCATAATCGTTTTCCTCGACATTAACATCTTTCACGAAAACTTGTCACAAAAATGTCATCTTGAAATAAACTATTGATATTCGTGGAAAATGAAAATTCTCATTTCCTTGTACATTTCCGACAACAATGAAAGAAACTCGATTTCGGATAATCGTTGAAATTTTTAATTGTCAAAACATTAAACGGGACAATGAGATTAATCGATAGGAATTAATTCATCGCAAACACATTATTCCTCATTTTATGAATTTATTTATCGTCTCGTACAATTTTGATTTTACGTCGAAATAACGACACATTTTTGATCAGGATATGACAGAAATATTTCGAGCAAACATTCTCGCCGGTTTAATTTCATTAATGAAAATTCACAAATGTTTTTTTTCATTTACGTATCGACTCTCATCCTTCGGCTTATCGCTCTTGCCGGGATTCCTTCAGCGAAAGAACAACAAAAATACTTTATTTTTAAATAAACTTCTGGCTGCCAAGATTGTTGAAAAACTCTTTATCGCGTACGTGACATCTAAGCCGTGGTCGATAAAAATTGAAACTCTAATGGCCAGAAATATTGAATTTATTTGGCCGAGAATAACAAATCGATTTTGATCGCGATTGCGCTGCAAATGAAATAAATAAGCCGTGAATAAAATAAAAAGAAATCGACGATAAGAAATATCTTGTGTATTTGTTGAATTGATTGTGCCGAAGAAAATAATGGGAAAATTAATCGATGAGCAAAACCCGCTTCTGGACTTTTGAATCCCGCGCTTATTGCTTGTCATCTAACATCCATAGGTCACTTCCTCTTTCGGCATTGCCCAATTTACTTCGATCGGTTCACTCGATAAAAAGCATTCATTTTCCTAATCTATACACCTAATCCTTATCTGAAATCGCGTATCGGCATCCGAGCAAATATATTTATTCCCGTTCTCATCGGTACGTACGAGAAAAAAATTATCGATCGAGAAAGATTGTCGAGCTCTCCTCTCTTATCTAGTTTTTGTTGACTCCCATTCAAATCCTCGGAGCATTTTTTTTCTCATATATACTTGATTTATTATTATTTTCATTCATAATTAAGCGCGCTCAATTTCGATAAAAGGTTCATATTTATGTGCATTTATATTTACGAGCGCGGTTGTTATTTTTATAATACCTCGCGAGTGATTCATTACATTCAATTCGTCATTACTAAATGACAATAAGCCCGCGTTACGGAATCTGTAATTAACGTTTGGAGCTACACGAGTATCGTCGCGTGACTTACCAGCCGCACACGTCAATGATGGAGTCATTATTGTTGCTCATCCGACAGATTCGTTCTACGTCTCGGCAGCATCACGTTGCGTCGATCAATAAACGTTCTCTCGAATGGAAAAACAAAAACTGGCGACCGTTTCTAGCCGAATAAGCATAAAATATTTATCGGGACGCGAAACGGTCATTTATATACGGAATCGCTCGAAACTGCATCAAAACTGTTATTTTCATCGATATCGTTGCGCGGTAATCGTCTTGCCCTTTCAAACGACGTATCGCGAAAAGAAAAGTTCAGCTCCTCTGGCAGTCTGATATTTTTTTTGCAATCTTGATTTATTCGCGAAGAGAATGTACAAATAATAACAAAAATGAAAGAAGACTACAAATTTTTACTCAAAGAAATTAAAGGGACACTCGTCATTTTCTAACGATTTCAATTCAAGTAAAAATTTAATCATAAAATTTATTATTAATTATGAATAATTACTTATTCATATTTAAATAAAAAATTTATTCATAAAAAAATATGCAAATATTAACAAAAATAGAAGAAATTTTTTCGTTCACAACTCAAAGAAATTAAAGAGACATTTGTTATTTTTAAACGATTTTAATTCAAGTAAAAATGATCGAACAATCGAGTGTATTTTTCATAAAAGGTGAATCTAAGAGACCTGCCCACAAAATGCCTATCGATCTACCAACCCAAAGTGATACAAAAATATAATTCAAAAACAATAAGTTACTACTCACAAAAATTAAAGGGACAATTTTAAATAGCTATATCTCAACTAAAAATCATTGATTTCAGTTCTCAAATGTTCATAGTCCAGTCAACCTACGGAGTTAGGGGAAATCATTGGAGAATGGCAAACAAGGACATTTTTCGATGCAGCTCGACGAGCTGAATCGATTTTTCAAATAAAATTTTTCGAAATTTCGCCGGGGTCTCTGTCAAAATTGACGTTAAAGTTGCAAAAAATAGTTTTTTGCAATTTTTTAAAAAACCATAAAAGATACATTTATGGCGTTATTAAAGAATTGTAGATCTCGGCGAGACGAATAAAACAACCTATAATAAGTTGTTTTTATTCGTAATATTATGGTCGTAGGAAGCGATTGAAAATTGCGCGCGCGCGCGTCTGGCGCACAACGCAAATCACCGCGCGCGCTGACATAGAAATTAGTATATCTCTGCCAAAAATTAATATTTTTCAAGGAATTTTTTTTAAACATTAAGAGAATGAACTGAGCTTTCTTATGAGCTCATTAGATTTTACCTAGGATTTTTCAGTTTTTTGCAATATCGATTTAAACATTTTACATCGATTTTTATACCATTTGTTAAGAGAGTGCAAAAAATTAACCTATCTCAATCGATTTCTCGTCGAAAAATCTATAAGATATGTAATTTTCGTAAGAATAAAAGTGGTGGAAGACAGTCAAATCTTCAAAAAACCGCCAAAAACAAGGAAAAATGGCGTCTTTTCACTGTGCGCCAAACGCGCGCGCGCGCAATCTCCAATCGCTTCCTACGACCATAATATTACGAATAAAAACAACTTATTATAGGTTGTTTTATTCGTTTCGTCGAGATCTACAATTCTTTAATAACGCCATAAATGTATCTTTTATGGTTTTTTAAAAAATTGCAAAAAACTATTTTTTGCAACTTTAACGTCAATTTTGACAGAGACCCCGGTGAAATTTCGAAAAATTTTATTTGAAAAATCGATTCAGCTCGTCGAGCTGCATCGAAAAATGTCCTTGTTTGCCATTCTCCAATGATTTCCCCTAACTCCGTAGGTTGACTGGACTATTCACGTGAATTATTAAATTTGATTTTTAACTGAAGTTTGAAAATAACTACTCTCTTAATTTTTTCGAGTGTATAACGAGAGAAAAAATTTTTAACAATATCTTTTCAAGTTGCACGGAAAATACAAAATGCCCTAAATGAAAAAAGTGCAAATCGACGAATATCGCGGGTGTAATCAGTTACCTCTTACGCGAGGTTCATTATTACTCGTCAACACGTTGTTTACGCGCATTAATTTCGATTACATATCGGAAAACCAATTTCGACTCGATTCCTCTCGACATCCTTGAGACGAGAGCCTTTGGGAGATGACGATACCATCGCGTTCAGCTATTTCTCGACTTTCGATTTTGGAAAAATACCATTGGCCTAAATTAATCCTCTACCGTTAACCTTAGCTTGATTCTTTTTTTTTTTTTTCGAGAAAAATTTCGCTCACGTGCAATATAATATAACAGCTTTTTTTCACATTTTTCGAGTCATACGTGATAGGCCTGTAGGAGTCTAGCGGACGGTTCTATAAATAGTATCGCGAGACTCGCATCTAGACCGAACGTAAAGATTCGGTTCGAGATAACACAGTCGCGATGAGTTGTTCGTGTTGGCGTGTACGTACACGAGCGAGTTTGCGAATTTTAATCGTTCTCGCCAGTTCACTTGGTCCTCTGGTTTGCTAGAACGAGATTCGTACCGATCTGGATCTATTTCGAGTGCGAATCTTTCGAATTCTTACCGAAATACTAAATCGAGTGCATTTTTATTCATAATTTTTTTTATTTTTTTCAAATTTAGGGTAGCTGTGTCGTTTGTGGCTACTAAACCACTTATGGTCACTTTAAGTTTTATATTTATGTATTAAATGTTTGGTTCTTGCTATTACACAATTTAGTTTATTTTTATGATTTTTAGATCGAACATTATTGAGACATCTTCATTGTATTCATTAAGAGTATAGTTTTATAATAATTATTGAAAAAACAGTCAAAGTTGTATTGTATCTCAGTCATTTTTTTATTGTTATCAAGAATCATTAAAAAGACTGGTAAGTCATTAATGTTTTTGAAATATTTAACTTGTATATTATTTAGACAACAATAATTTATAAAAATATTTCTATGACCACTTTGAGTTCTATATTTATGTATTATATGTTTGCTTTTTACTATTAATATGATTCAATTTATTTTGATGATTTTTAGATTGGACATCATTATGACTTTTTCAGAAAAAATGTAAATGTAAATGTAAGCTGTAATGTTTCTGAGCAATTTTTTCATTGTTATTAAGAATCTTAAAAGAGACTGGTAAGTTATTAATATTTTTTAAATATTTAACTCATATATTATTTAAACAACAATAATTTATAACAAGTAATGCTATGGCCACTACTGGTACAATAAACATTATAGAATTCAAATGATTTGTTAATAATCATTAACAGATCATTTTTTTTTACAATAAAAAGAGTTGTAATAACTCGATCACTCATTCATCTCAGATTTCACTAGATTTCCTCTTATGAAATAAATTTTCGATCAGGAAACCTTGCTTAAAGTGACCACAAATGGTACGTCTACCCCAATTTTTTTGTTTTGGGCCGATAACGGTTTCGCATTTGATCCAATTTGGTATTATTTTCAACGCTTCATCACTCGTTCGGAACTCGCGATCGTGAGTAACGGCGTTTGATCCGTGACGTCACGAGAGATTTCTCACGGATAATGAATCTTGTCTCGATAATACTCACCTCGTCGTACCTGCAGTACGAATCTCGCAATATTATGATATTTCGCGTAACATTGCCGATAGAGGAGACGCGAATCTCGTTTCGCACTGTCTACCGGCCTTGAATTTGAATTTTCATACTCGCGCGGACCTCTCGTCTTCCTCTTTCTCGCGGAAAAATTTATTCTTCCGCAAAAATAAAGAGGAATTTTAAACGCCAGGTGTCCTCGATTACGTATACCTTTGTCTATTTTCTCGTAAACCGATTCTCATCGCGACTATTAGCAATTTCTTGATCGATGTAGAATTCGAAGCTAACGATCGACTTTCCGCAGAGATTTAATGCGATAACGAGAATTTCATCGTTCGCTGGAAAATTTTGCGACGTGCTTACCCGTCTTTTGCTATTGACGTTTTTGTTATTACGACAATGTTAATGGTATGCATAGCTCGATGTGCATTTGGCTCGTAAGTATCTTGGCAAAGAGAGGAATATCAGCCTCGCAGTTTGGCTGGGGACGATAGTTGCTATTCTTTCGTTCCCGAGTACATACCAGAAATATTCGAAAGTGAGGTGCTTAAAGGGATGCTGGGGACGAAAAATCGACGACATTCGAGAACGGTGCAATAGTTTTCAAAGTTCAATTTTTCGTTACTTTTTTTTTTAAACGATTAGATAAGATTAATTCAGATTAGATTATTTTTCCAGCGTACGTTTTGCTAAACTACCTGTGAATTCGATTACAGCTCTTTATGAAAAATCTGACTATAACGTGATCCTAGCACTCTATGAAATTGTCAATTTGTTGGCGATGTAACAATTTTCAGGCTAAATTTGTTAACAGAATTGTTTATTTTCTTTTTTAAAACTGTATTTTTGTAAGGTGTTGGGGTGACAATGAAATTCTCAATTTGTAAATCTGTTGACAATATGATAATTGTTAGCATGAATTTATTTATGAACTTCATTTTATTTTTCAAAATTGTATTCTTAGGGTGTTAAGGTGTCAGGTTGTTAGGTTGACAATGATATTGTCACTTTAAAAATGATATTATTTTGGCGATATAAAAATATTTCTAGTATAAATTTATCTACAGAATTATATGATTTTAATCTTAAATTATGTTTTCAAGATTTTTCTTCATCCTCTTCTATTTTATTCATTCTGCGGAGATTTGGATCGTCCAAACTAACAAAACGCCGTGTTCCACTCGAGTGTACTCCTTACATAACTTACGAATTGAACGCGTTAATACAAAATGCAGGAGTTCTCGCGAGAAAAAGAAGTGTAATTGCATCGGCCCTAATTGCGATACGCACAGTCAATGCCAATGTGGGTTGAACGAATGCAAGTCGGGCCTCGGGTATAACGCGAGCTTGGCTCGTATCTCGGCCGATGACGTAGCCGCGTTGCGCGCGCTACTCCAGCGCGAGTTTTACTGAGAGCACGAGAACGGAATGGATTCGTCACTCAGTCGCGCGAGAGTCCTCGTGCACAACGTAGGAGCTGCGCGTTTCCACGCGGAGGGTGGGATCGTTAACCCGCGAACTCTTTTTTTTTTTTCTCTCACAAATCTATCAAATTTTTTCTTCCACTCTTTGCTACTCTCGTGAAAATCCGGAAGACGAAAACAAGCCGCCGGAGTACGAAGTGGAAAAATTGAAAACTCAGTGAAAAACGAGTTGAGTGCGAAGGGAGGAAAACCGATTCTTTTTTTTCTCCAATTTGTAAGGTTTTCTCGATTATATCGAGAAACACAGTTACGCTACAAAACTGCCGGATTCGAACGTCGTGAGCCCAGGTGAGTCGTTGCTCTTGTGTTGATTCTACATCGGAAATTTTTCTTTTTTCTTCGCGAGACCCTGATCGCGTCGCTGTGACGGATGACACACTTCGCCCGGCACGATTTCGTACTTGCGTTTGACTCGCAGCCGGCTTTTTCTTGCTCCGTCTTTCCTTTCTCGCTTTTGAAAAGTTATTTACCTAGCTGCGCCGGTCTGCAAGATCCAAACAAATTACACTGAAAATAAAAATTTGTCCGAGCTACTTGTTTGAAAATTTATAAATATTTTGTATAATAACAACATTGTTCAAACGAATAATTTGTGTTATTTGAATATTTAGTAACAAATCATTTTTCAGTGTACAGATTTTGAACACGGATCATCGAATTTATAAACAAACGCAGCTACTTTGTTTCAATTCTCTGGGTATGAGCTCAGGAGGTATTTCTGAATATATATAATCAACCACGTATCTAAATAAATCCCTTCGACCAGGAAACTGCTCGTAAATTTCGAAAATCTCGGAGTCGTGTTTTCGTCATTTATTTGTTTAAACAAACGCTCTTGTTTGTCGCAGACTCGCTGTAAACTGTAAAATCCGGGAGTCGTTCGACGAACCGTACAAACAAATATCTGTGTAAATTTCTTTATATTCACGATAATTACGTGGCGATGGTCGCACAATCGAGGGAAATGACACTCTTATTCAACAATCGCGATTGTTCGGCCGAATATGAGCCTCGTGTTCCCCGTGAAATATGAACAATTTTTTTTCCACTTTAGGAAACCGTGTCAATGAAATTCCCACGAGTTTATCGTTATCGATGTAGGCTTTTCTTTCCTCGCCTCTTGCCGTCTCCTATCTTTTCTTTCTTCTATTTCTCGTCTACGAGCACCGAGTGCGGTACGCGACGACAATAAAAATTAATTATTCGACCTTATTTGCGGAAGATAGAGACGGTTTTACCGTTTCGTCAGTCTACGCCACGTGTCGTTGGGATTTTCGCTCGGATTTTTCACGCTGTTGCGCACGATACGCGCGAAATTCTCTATTTTCACATCCACGACGCGTAATCAAAATCGTTGGAGCTACTCGCTGTTTGAGAATTTAAAAACATTTTGTATGACAAAATGAATTATGCAGCAGTATTTTTAATTCGAACAATTATTTACTCGAATGTAACAATTATGTAAATTCGACAAATTCTCATTCTCAGTGTATGTAAAATCAAATTTAACCGGTTTGTGGATTGTTTTGAACTTTGTCGTTGTTTGCCAACAATTTACTACTGGAATTTCATTCGAGACGTAACGTCTTAATTCAATACCGATAATAAACATCCGCTAACAACGTTAGTTCGATTCATCAAACGTAAATAACTCACGTAGATCGGTTCGATGTCGATTTAAATTTCAATCCCTTCGAAGGATTTCATAAATCGGTGTCCTCAAACTTTCTGCAATCTGAACGACCAGTAGAGTTCACGAGTTATGTTTATGTTGAGTCTGAACCAGCGTACGATAACTCGCTCGCGATATGGACTGACGCGTCTGTTCTTCCATTTATTTGTGTGTTAGTTAGAAAAATTTCGGACGGATCGGATAAATTTGCTAATTGAATTTTATTTAAAAAAAAAGTGGAGTTACGAAAAAGGAGCTCACGGTTTTGGAGTGAAATTTTGTACAGAGGTAGTCCTCAGGCATATAAAAAAAACCCCCAAGGGATTTTTGGCGCAAATTAACTGTTTACCCCCTACAGCCCCCCAAAGTTCATCCCCCAAAAGTGGTTTTTTTGAATATCTTGATAACCGTTGAAGATAGAAAGTTTTTATTTGCGCCAAAATTTTTGTTTTTATAAACTCTATAAAAAAGATATCTATCATTTTTTTTGTAAAATTAATACTTTTTGAGTAATTTCGTTTTTTATGGTTTTTTGGAGTTTTCTCGATATCTCGAGAACCAATGAAGATAGAAAGTCGTTATTGGCGGCAAAATTTTTGTATTTACAAGCTCTATAAAGCTTCCCCCTGTAAGCTTCTCCAAAGCTGTAATCCGCCCCGGTAGTGATTGGATACTGCCTGTAATGTTTTATATAAAACCTCGCAGGCCGCGTAGCGGCCTGCTAAGCGGGGTCCACGCGGGGCGCAGCCACGAGGAATCCAATATTTCGTGTTAGCTAAGGTTCGTCCCCATACCGAATTTTTAGTAAATTTCCAGTGATTGGGTGTTAGTGTTTTGCGAATCACCCTTTATAGATTATTTTGAATAACTGAAATTTAGGCAAAAGCAAAAGTTCGTCCCGATACTGATTTTTAGTAAATTTCCAGTGATTGGGTGTTAGTTTTTTATAGAGTTTATAAAAACAAAAATTTTGGCGCAAATAACAACTTTCTATCTTCAACGGTTATCAAGATATTCAAAAAAACCACTTTTGGGGGGTGAACTTTGGGGGGCTGTAGGGGGTAAACAGTTCATTTGCGCCAAAAATCCCTTGGGGGTTTTTTTTATACGCCTGAGGACTACCTCTGTGCAAAATTTCACTCCAAAACCGTGAGCTCCTTTTTTGGAACTTTATCCAAAAAAAAAAAAAATACGGAAACACTCGTCATTTTTAAACTGATATGATTCGATTAAAATTATTGAACCGGATCGAACAGCCAGCTATTAAAGACAAATTTGAGTTTTAAAGTGATGAATCGATTGAATTCGATCATTTTTAACTGAAATACAGTTGTCTGAAAATAACTGTCCTCCTCATTTTTTGAAGAATGTGTATTAAATATTTGATATAGTATTTTATCTAATTATTTTAATACTTATTATTATTTTTACTATTATTTTTTACTTCCTTTTATTCAATTTAAACTCGATATTCTACTTTCGATCAAAATCAAAAAATGTCATTACTTTAATAGACTTTTAAGTGATATATATTTTAATGGAAATAGTATTACAAGAATAATATTTTACTTATTATTTTAATGAAACTTTTCTTAAATTCAATATTTTACCATTTTTTAAGGCGAGGTATATCCTTAGCTGCTCTGATAAAAATAAAAAGTACTATTTTATTTATTATTTAATTAATACTCCAATTTCAACTCCTAATTTTGGCCTTTGTGTTGGGACTTCGAAATTCTTTCAAGCTGCTCCGATTTCGAGAAATCCCATCGATCGTTTCTCGCGCAACGAATCTGGAGACCGAGACTATTTCGCGAAATCAATTCTCAACGCTACCTGGTCGGGCTACCTAGTACGTTACGCGTCTCGGAGAGGTGCTAAACCAGGTGAAGGTCGAGCCGCGTAACGGACTGTAGCGACGTAACGCGAGTACGTTCGGCCGGCATACGAAAGGAAGAAACAGTCTCGAGATGTGCTCGAGCGCGAGTTCCATATTCGCTCTACCTTCCAGAATTCTTCGAAGAAAATCGATTCGTTCTCGGAAAATTTTTCGTTTTCCCTCTCATTGGAGGAAAAAGGGGGAGCGCAATATCTCTCGTGTTTAATGTCAAACCGTTATCACCCGACTCGCAAACGATTTGCGTCAATGTTTGAGGACCGGGGGGTGGGATTTTATCGAGCCCTCACCCCCTCCTGAGGTCTCGTGCGTAAACGAACGCCCACGCGTCCTCGTAAGCGTCCCGATATCGAATTTTCGTTAATTCCCGCTCGAGATAACCTCCGCCGCTCGAACGACGAATTACTTTTACGATCCGAGTCGATTCGTTTGCCTCCTCTCGAAAAATTTCGTTGGATTGATTGTCTGTAGGTTTCGTTTTATTGCTGATTCATTTGGGGTCTGCCGCGATTTTTACAAATAGGAGAAACGATTTTTGTACTAAGTGCAAACAGACTTTTGTTTGTGAATGAATCTTCCGGTATCATTCTTTCGGTAAACTGATAAGAATGATTAGGTTCATCTCTAATTTCCGATTCAATTCTTAAAAAATTGGTATTTTATACTCAATCGTCTCTTATAGTTGCCATTTTTTACACCCAAATGTAAAATTCAATAAGAAATTAAAATTTTTTCGAAATTTTTTATTCGGGAAAATTTTTCTCGATTTGCAAACAATTCTCAAAAAATCGGTATTTTATAGTTCTTTGTCTCTTATATTTGCAATTTTCACGAATACAAGATTTTTTACATACAAATGTAAAATTCAATAATAAGAGATTAAAATTCTGTCGAAATTTTTTATTCGGGAAAATTTTTCTTGTCTCGTGGCACGTACCGTGATACTGTTTGCACAAGTGAAATAGATTTTGTTTTCGCCTTCTGCCGGAACACCTGAGACGCTTGCACTCGCGCGAGCGAGACGGAGAGACTCGAAGAATTTCCAGGAAGTCAATCGATACAGATTTCTGAACAATTTCGAATCGGATTCTCCTCTCGATTAACGCGTGCCAGTAACACGATTCTCGGAATTCGCGGTGCCAATTACGCATCGGGTTCTCGCGTTTCGGATTTCCCCATCGAATCGATGAGAGTGGTTCCTCGGTTTTTTTTAGTGAACAGTTATTTATTCGATCGAATCATCTCTCGAGTCACTACGCGTAAAAAAAGATGTGTAATTTGAAAAAAATCTTATTTTCAAAACTTATAAATATTAATTTAATATTTTGTTGGATAATTTTGTTAAATTAACATATCTATTTTCTTCTGCAAATTATATATTACAAAAAATGAAAATGTACAATTTAATATAATATGATTATGTCTTTTTGGTAATATTTTGTTTAAAATTACTAAGACAATATCGATTTTTACATAATCATAATTTGAAAACGTATAACACGTTATTTATGTAATGAACTGTTAAATTTTAAAATGAACATGGATCAGTTTTATAAAATCAATGGACCTCAATTTTGTTAATCTAAGACTACTTTTTTATTGTGTTTCCACTAATTGTGAGTAAAAAAAATTATTTTGATTTCAAATTTAAAAAATTTTTATTTCAAGAACATTGACGAGAGGAAATATTGACGTGTATTGTATAGCCCGGGGCTCGTCCAATCACGGCCAAACGGACGCGTGCGCAACGACCGTGAGTCTCGATTCTCGCGGTCCTTCGATCGTTCCGTTTCGAGAGATTTTCGCTCCGCCGTGAAAGGAGATCCCTCAGGGCCATGGAAATAATAATCTCGAAGGTGTTCGATGAAAAATAGATCACGATGCTCGAGAATTTAATTTACCGCCGGCGATTAGCGATTCAAGTACGCATACATTGAAAAAAAATAAATGATCTTGAATAGATTAAATATTTCCAGTTAGTCGAGGATATCAGCTATCGATCGAATAATAGTTTAGATGGAACGTACTACATTATTCAATTGGGTCTCGTTTTTTGTTCAAACGAATATTATTTAATACTACACTGTAAATAAAATTTTGTTGGATGTACTCATTTGCACACATTCAATTGTTTAAAAAATATTAATTTTATGTAAACTGATATTTAATTTAGACAATTCATTTTATCAAATCAAATATTCATTTGAACGTATGCAAATAACGAGTACATTCAACAAAATTTGTTTTCCGTGTAGATTTACCAATAGTAATAGTTTTCATTAAGTCTAGTGTTAACACTAAACTTATTAGGTTCGAATGAACCTTATTTTAATTTAGATAAATTATTAAATCGAGATTGTTGTTTATGAAAAAGTTTTAATTATAAGTAATATATTAAATCGTACATTGAAAACAAAAATTAGTTGAAGCTGCTTAATACTTGTTTGAAAATATAGAAATAAATATTTTTTGTAATTATATTTTTTACACTCGACTAATTTTTGTTTTCAGTGTATGAATGTTCATTTTAAATGTACAGATATAAAATTGGTAGGTTTAGTGTTAATCCAGTCGTCGATATTTCATCCAATCGGAAACATTCGATTTATTTTCTCAGTACGGTATCGTCGAAACGACACGTGATACGCGATAGTAAAAAAAAAATCATCCAACAACGGCGTTGCTCGCGCGCGCGCGCGATTATTAATTTTCTGTTTCCGCGAAGGTGTTAGATATACTCGGCAGTCATTCAGGCAACGGCGAGTATGTACGGTGTGCTATTTTTAGAATCTCATAAGACCACGGAGCCCGCGATGTTTATTACCTGTATTTATCTGTATACCCGGCGTATCATGTGCCCGCTCGCGCTATACGCGTTTAGTGCAAAAATAATAAACGTTGTTACTCGTGTCATTTACAAGCCGTACGCAATTTTACATACGTAAAGATGTGTACATACTTGTACCTGAACAAATACGAGGCGTATGAGTCAGGCGCGTAACAGGTGAAAAACTCTCCTCCCGCGAAATTTGCCAAGTCGTAGCCAAACTGTCGCAACACTCGATCGATAATTCATCCGCGGCTTGGTTATGCAACCTTTTTTGTCAATTTTATGATCGATTCGTCGATAAGAGCTCGCGGGGGTGGGGGGGGGGGTGCGGAATAATACTCGATGACGAGGATTTCTCGAGTGTTCCCGTAAACGAGCATCTCTCGATGACCGAGAGTCGACCACTCTCGATAACCTCAGAGTGCCTCTCTCTCTCTCTCTCTCTCTCTCTCTCTCTTTATGACTCGAAAGAAAGAGAGAGAGAGAGAGATACGGGAATCGTACGCGACTTTGACATTGACGACGATGGCGCGCGCCATTGTCAGAGTTCCCTCTTTCTCGCGGTGCTTTCGAAACTTATCGACGCGAGAGACAATAACGATCGGTTCTTTCTTCGTTATTTTTCTTGCGATACGCCGAGGAAAGGTATTGTAATATATTTTTAGTACAAATAAAAAATAGGGTTAATGTACCATTTGTTGTCGCATTTAATCATAATATTTGTCAAGAGGAAATCTGATTAAATCTTAGATGTATGGGAAATTGAATTGTTTGTTAATCTTTTGGATTTTATTTTAAAAAAAAGTTGAATTGTTCTATCAATGCCTGCTTAATAAAAATTAATGACTTACTTAATAGTCTTTTTTAAGATTCTTATTAGCTATACTCTTAACGAGTACAATGAAATATTCACAATGATGTCATATCTAAAGATCATATAAATAAACTGAACCACGTTATAGTAGGAACTAAGTCACTAAACTAAGGAACTAAAGTAGTCAGAAACAGTACCTATATCTCCCCAATGAAATATTTTTAGTAGAAATAAAAAAAGTAATGCGAAAAATTCGGTTAACTGATTTTTTTGTATCGATCATTATCGACTATTTAATTGAATCGCGTTATTACAGGAGATTCGAGAAAAATTTTCAGCCCATTCAGATTACCGTTTTGCGCATTCAAAATTAACAATAAACGTCTGTTTATCGAGCCGAACAAAATACCGACCGATACGCAAATCCTCTAGACAGAGAGAGAGAGAGAGAGAGAGAGAGAGAGAGGCCCCGATAAATCGATATCGATACAATAATCGAAGAGATCTCGAATTTCTCGTATGTTCGAGTTCCGTCGATGAAAATTTTCGAGGAAAAAGAAACGGAAATTCGAAATTCGAAATCCGTGAATATTTTCGACTGGAGGAGGAAAAAAAAGAAATCGATCGATAGATCGCCGCCGCGGTGGCACCGTCCGAGCGATTATCGATTAAACACAAAGACTCTCGTCTTATTTATTTCAAGATCGCCGACCGGTTTCGCGCGTGTCGACGAAAATAAAACGTCTCCCCGATTCAGCGCGCGTCGCAGCCGTGCATATTCGTAATCGAGCCAAGCGAGAGATCGAGCGATGCACATTTGTGCATTCGTTTTGTCGCTGCGCTTGCGGATAATCTTCTCTCTCTCTTTCTCTCTCTCTCTCTCCGAGTTTTCTCATTGAGATTTTTCTCGGCTCTACTCACTGCGGCTCGTGCCTCTATAACATCGTGACGCTCTTCTCCTTCTGTGCTCGTATTATTCTTCCTTCTCGTATCTCTTTCGTTTTCTCACACGCGTTTATCTCGAACGCGAGAAAAAGAGAGAGAGAGAGAGAGAGAGAGAGAGAGAGAGAGACGAGTAATCACGTAGCTCGCGCTTCGTATAATTGCATACAAATACTTCCATTTCGAGGATGTTTTCGTTTCTCCGTTTCTCTTCACTCGGCATTCGAAATCTCCGAATAGATATCCGAATCGATGATCAAACACGAAGAGCACGTCCCGCGCGTTTGCGCGCGAATGCTAATTGCAGTTCCTCGTATTTTTTTTCCCTTCTACTCCGACGGATTTAGCCAGAATTTCGATCGTACACGGTGAAAAAGATGAATTTAATTCAACATAAATCTGTTGTTTGTAGTTGATAGTTGTCATATTGAAATTTAACATTTTTTTCATCAAAATTACATTTTCATTTGTTGTAAATAATATGCAATTTGCAGAACAGAAATAGGTACGTTAATTTAACAAATTTATCTAACTGAAATTGAATAACAAAACTTACATACACTCATTTACTTGTACACGTTAAATAATCAACACAAAAGCTTTGATAATAAGATTTTTTCGAATTACACATTTTGTACCATGATACGAGGAATTCTGTGAAAATCGATCGGACACGTACGAAAATAACAATTGAGACGTAATAACAAAAGCAAGAGGGAAAAATAAGGTTGTTGTTGCGTTCGCGACACACAGTCGCACCTGATGAAACGCAGAGATTCGAGTCCGAGCGCTGTCCTTCGCGAGATAAGAGAGCACGCAACGGTGCATTGAATCCGATCATCCCTCCGCGTCGTGATGTTTATCTCGCTCGCGCATCGCTCGTGATCGTCGGGTGCGTATCCGTTCTTTTTCACTCTTTATATAGACATAATACGCCCGCTAAACTTTCATTCGCGCGTTATCGCGTCGCGACGATTACATCACGTGCTCGACAAAAACATACTCAATCGTTTTCATTCGGAATCGTTTTTGCAATTGACGATGAGCGAAAAGTGACGAATAACAAGTATTTTGGAGATTTATGGTATGATAAATGCAATATAAAAGACTGAAAATTTCAGGAGAAGCTTTATAATTAATTTAATGTAAAAAATATGTTAATGTTAGTGTTAATGTTGATGCTAGTGTTAATGTTAATGTTAATGGTAATGTTAACGTTAGTAATGAAGATTCATGTACACATCACATCGATCCTGTTTCATTCACATCGATCGTTGTAAGTTTTAAAAAATGAAAATTAGAAATTATCAACTTATCATTCATTTTTGTTAATCAACTTAGCAAATGTTTTCTCTCGGTACCATTACATGATTCGATCCGAAACATTGCAAATACGAATCTAGAGAACTTAGCCCGGGTTAAAAAAATATTTTCCCTCTTCGATCGTTCGATCGATGCGTTCTCGAGACGGAATCTATCGATCCCGGCTCGTCCTTGGTCGGGTTTACGCGTGGATGCAAATTGACTAAAGCTGCACGCAAGTCTATCCTTGCGAATCCTCCGTATGCACATAACTGCACCTACAGTCAAAGCCGTCTGCTCGATTAATAAAAAAGAGGCGAATGTGCAAACTAGTTTGTCGCGGTTTCCATAAGCACTGAAACACGAGCTAAGTGGTGGGGGGAGCGAAGATAATCTACTAAAATTACCTCAGTTCGCGCTTTATCGCAACGCGCGGATTCGTCATGCGTGTTTATAGTAGGTAATAGAGAGAGATTGCGCGACGTTTTTCGATGGAAATATATCGCACACGTTGCCTCGGAGAGTCGCGTGTTTGTACTGAGTAATTGTTACGTTGCGCTACGTAGCCCCTTTCCACCTCTCCCCTCCCTTCGATCGCTTTTTCTCGCGGTATCTCGCGATACAAAAAGTAGGTATCACAATAAAAACGTAAATGATTTTTAATCGTACTCTGGAACAACAAATGCAATCTACAAATACATTATACCTATACACAGTAAAAGAAGATGGTCTTAATTTAACATAAATCAATTGTTTGTAGGGATTCACATATAATTCTATGTTAAGTATCAGAGTTACATTTTCAAATTGTGAATATGTGAGAATAAATTTTTGTGTGATTGCACAATTTAATATTATTAAACGACATTAATATCAAATTGTGAAAATATGTAAAAGAAAAATAGATATGTCAATTTAACAAAATTAATAATTTCGCAAAGGATAAATAATAAAACTTACGTATGTTAAATTAATGTGTTAAATAATCAACACGAAAGTTTCAGTAATCAGATTATTTCAAATCACACATCTCTTTTTACTGTCTATGCATCACAATAAAAAACGTAAATGATTTTTAATCGTACGTTGAAACAATATTGTTACGTAAACGAATATCGATATTCGTGGAACGTTTCATCGCAAAAAAACAAACGAAGGAAGATTTTCGTTATGCGAGATTCATGACCACTTAGAGTGCAATCGACGTGATCTAGAATTCATAAATGAGTGGGCGCGGGATATACCGTACAGTAGCGCGACGAATGTAAATTGGATCGATTTTATTCGTCTGTGCAAGCGATTTACTCCGCTCGGCGTGTCCGTCGCTTCGAAATAATTAATGGAAATCCCGACGACCGTCCTTGCGTATCGAAATTCACCGTTAGAAAAACGAGCCGATATATTACCGTATTTTTTTCCTAGCGGAACGCGCGTACGAATCCGGAGCGATCGTGAGCAACGAGGCGAGCCGGTGACGCGCGAAGTGTCATTGATACCCAATTCACGTAATTTCGGCGTTTCCTCGTTACGATTTTTGAAACAGAAATTTTTCCTCTATGTATAGCAACTTTACATAGAAATAATACTGAAAATAAAAATTTAATTAAATAACAATAAATATTTTGTTGGATTGAATAAAAAATTATTCAGAATAAAATTAGTAACTTTAATTTAAACGGAAATTTGTTCAATTATTTGCAAATAAATTTTAAGTACAACAAATTTTTATTTTCAGAACAGTCAAATTGACTGGCTAAATCTCGTGATAAAGTACACGTCACCCGACCGTTAGAATACCAGGAACGTTCTGTGAACGAGCACGTAGCCGTCGAAACGATAATTATCTCCTGTTGCAGAAATAATCGTTACGTAAGGAGTGCATGACAATCGAATTAATTCTATGAAAAATGAAAAATTAACTCGCCAATGTGCGAAATAGCCGCGCTAAATTTTTTCAACGAGGATGAAGCAAGAGAGAGGATAACGTTGACGAAAAAAAAAACGCTTGAGCGAAAAAAAAGCACTTTCGATAATGAAAATTAACACTCCTTCGTTTGCGTAGACAAAAACGATGGCACGCAACAGAAATTACTATTGCGTTGTTTATCGAGTTCCTCGAGTTTTGACAAGTTCGTGTTGCGTCGCGTATTCAGCACGAGGGGTTGTACGGAGGGGTGGCGCACACGCTCCACTTTCGTGCGGTGTAATTCCCCGAACGACAAACTCGACAGGTTACTCACATGTTCTCTAAATATAAATATATAAAATATATATATATATATGTATATAGCAATGAACATCCTCAACCTCTCGGGATTTAAATTCAAAATTCACCAAACCCAATACAACTCGCGCAATTAGCGTGGACTTTTATTAAACCAGTGCCGCTCGATACTACAAACGATACGAACACGAGTATGAAAATTGTTTAAAAATAATGTCAACACGTGAGACGACGAATGAGAGCGAAATTTAAAAATAGCCACAATCGATATCCCCCCGTGCGAATATAACCCCAGAGTGCACCGCATATAAAAAACCCGTGGATAAAATTAGACAACGATGAATAAGAAAAGAAAAAAAATTACGATAATGCACGTAGTAAACGGCTTATCAATGGCTGGACGATAAGTTATTCACCGAAGTCCCCATTCCGAATCTGCGTTCTAGATCAGACTCTTCATTTTTTTAATCCTGCACTGGAAACAGTTGAAGCTACTTTATATTTGGAAATATAGGAATAAATATTTAATTCGAAAATGAATAAATGTTTAAAATCATCAGCATTAATTATTATTACACTGAAAACAAAAATTAGTTGAATATACTTATTTATTTGCATACGTTCAAATAAATATCAAAAAAGTAAACTCAATCAAATTTCTTAATTCCAAGTAATAATTCATTTCATCGAACAAAATATTCATTTCTATATTTCCAAATAACAAGTAGTTTAAACAAATTTTTGTTTTCAGTGTAATTTTCTCGATTTGATTATTTATTTTTATTCATTGACTCTATTATGTTTGTTTTTTCTGCCTAACAAATTAAATGTTTGGACATTGAATACATTGAACAAAATTTTATTTACAGCAATTCGGACTTTGCAATTTTATTTTTACAACTTCTTTTTATAACTTTATTTTTACACTCGGCTTCTTCTCCCACAGATATGTCACTGGAGGAGTCGAGACGCTCCCAGAGACCGTACAGGTACGGTATGGTCCTGCTGTGCGTGGGCGCGTTGATAAATTGGCTCGGACTCGCTGAAAATTACGTCGAGCCCGTGCGTTACGTCGGCGTTGCGTGCATAATCGCTGGCGCTTTGCTGATTTGCGCTGCCATGTGCTGCTGGCTGCACGCGCCACCGACCAGGAACAGCCTGCAGGGTCAGCACTCGACTCATCCAATCACGGCTCAGGTAATTAAGCTTCTTCAGGATTTATACATTAAAAATAAAAATTTGTTGAAGCTACTTGTTATTTGAAGATATAGAAATATTTTCAAAATGAATAATTTAATAGTTTAGCGGTATTTTTAATTTAAGCAAATATTTTGTTAGATGTACTTGATATTTACGAAATAGTTCTACAAATTTTTAATTTTAGTAGTTATCATTTTTAAATGACTGTAAAATCAAATTTAATAAACCAAGTGAACATTCATGTTTAATGATCAGCTGTTCGATTCAATGATTTTTATTTGAAATATAGCTGTTTAAAAATGACGAGTGTTCTTTTAATTTTTTTGAGTAGTATAGTTTCGAGTTGTGCATTATACAGAAATAAAATGAGAAATGATTGGCTTATAAATAGTTTTTAAAATGATAAGATTTGTAGAGATGAACATCAAAGAATTGTAGGGGATGATTCAGCCTGTTCTATTGTCAAATACTAGCACTTTGAGAAAAGCTATTATTCGAATTTTCTATTCATACCAGCAATAGAGGTCGCGGTTCTCGCATAATTATGTATCGACACAACGTTGAAATTGAAAAAGCGAAACGAACCGCAGGAGAATTACATAAATATATATAAACGAGCTTAGGTCATACTTTATTCTACCCAGAAACATCGTTAAACTTCTGCACCGAAAATAATATATTCCCAGTAAGGAGACGAAAAAAAACCGAATATTAAGCATTAACCGCCCGAAAAGAATTTTTATTGCCCTCGGTGTAATTTTCTCGACTGGCCTCGCTCGTGGAAATGGCTCGGCTGTGGTCGCGTTGAAATAACGGGGGATGAAGAAGGAAACGACAGAAACATCTTTCTCGAATCGATACGGGTTCATCGTATTCGTTCGAGAGGGTCTTACGCGATATGCAATTACAGGCATAAACCTGACCGGGATGAGAACGGGGTTGCGAAAAGGTGGAGGGTGAATTTCCGAGTACTCCGAGGATATAATCGGAATAACGTATCGCGCATATCGAGAACGATCATGGAGTTATATTTTCTCGCTCGCTCTTTCACGAACCTTGTATAATAGTTCGCATTTGTTATTCACCGGGTCGCGTGTAACAAAACGTGTGCCATTTTGC